>KZ651157.1:459897-472722 GCA_001010745.2 Gerris buenoi | reverse complement strand
TATATTGTAGAGTTCTCTTCCATTTTACTACGTTTTTATTAGCTTGCTTTCTTGTTTGTTTGTCCTGTACAATTCTTGCCATCGATTTTTAACTAACTTTCCGAGTAGCTAACAACAATTGAAACTTTTATAGTAGCTCAGAACACTGTGACAATGCATTAGTTTAATACTTTTAGCCATCTTTCAGCAGAATATAATTTATTTTCATCAAATTTTTACTTTGTGGAATGTTAGTTCGGAAAAAATCCGAAAAATTTATTTTATTTGTTTTGACATGACCAATATTTACGATCTTCATTTTATTGGGTTTCAAATTTATGATTATTTATTTTAGTACCTGGTATAGCTGATAAAATTGTTAATGTTCTGTACTTCTTTACTTGTACTCGTGTTTATTCTCTTACCGTCCCCTATACGCATAACGCATGTCGATGGCACGGTCTGGATTCGGTGTTGGCGAGATCCGTTGTACAAAGATTTGTTCTTTTATAGGTTTAAGATCAGCTGTCTAGTTGGTTGTAATTTATTTGAAGTAAATAAACTAATTCGAAACTTTTTAGCATCATTATATAACAATAACAATTATATTATCAACTCTACATATGATTTAACAGAAAATTTAAAAACGTAGTAGATATATATAAAGTTATTTTTTATCTTGTAATTACTTACTTCTCGGTTCGGATAAAATGACTCTTTGAACTCGACCTTCAAAAAAAGGATACAATAAGTCTGTCATAAACTTTTTTAGTTTATTCATTGTCATTAATTTTCCAACTGCTAAAATGTCACTTTGTTTATGGTGGTTTATGGTTTATGGGATCGCATAAAACACCAGTTTATTTTACTTAGAAGACGACTGATTTATTATATTCCTTTTTAAAATTTAATTGTCGGTACAATATGGAGTCCTACCACATCTCATCTTAAGGGTTGTCAGCATTTAGGAAAAGAAAAGAAACATGTGTTCTTTATGCTTTTACCTTAGAGGTATGCCTTGAGCTCTATTCTCCTTGTCTATGATTCCCTGTCTTAAGTCCATGCGGTCCAAATTTCAGAATCATTTATTTGCCCGTACCTTATAATATAAGGGAATTATATTGAACGTTTTAAGTTACCCTGGATAGAACGGAGTTAAATAGCAGTTCTAGGACCGTGAAAGCAATAGATTAGGTCGGAGGGCCACCCGTGCCGGTCCAACGGAAGGAAGATCAAGCCGCGGGCACTTCGCGGACTTATCTCCCACACACTTAGGACAGCCACGACTCTCTTCAGACTTCAGACCCACGCTTGAAATAAAATAAAATGAAAATAAAAAAATCAAAAAACTATTTGCCCTTGTATAAAGTATTCCCTGAAACATCTTCAAATGAGTGACGTTAATTTGAAAATTGTTTTTTTGATTTATTTTTGAATTTCTCACGACTTTAGGAGTAGATTAACTGTGCAATGCATAATTTATTTTCACTTCATTCATGTTCTAACACCTCACCTTAATAGATAGTGAAAACTAGATAAATGTTTTTTTCTCGTTCTTGAATGAAATACGATTTTAAAAATAATGAACGAATTTATAGTGTTTCAAGGTCGAAATAGTATTGTTTAATATTATATTAACTATAACTTTCTTCCCTGCTTGGATTCGTATATTTGTTAAATATATTGTAGAGTTCACATTTTAAATGATTTAGAATTTCTTACATTTTTTTTACGTTCGTGAATGAAATACGTATTTTTTAATTATGAATGCATTTATTGTGTTTCAAGGTCAAAATAGTTTTTAGATTTTAGTAAACTTCCGGGAAAAATGAGTATAGTTAATGACATGTTTACATAATGTATGGTACGTCTTCTTTTCAGGCGGTAGTAATGCATTTTTAATTAACTTTTTTTTCTGCAGTTTTTTGTTTACAATATGTTTTTATTGTTTTTTTAAATAACAAAACAACCAAAAACTTTTGTATGAATACAAAAGATAATTTGAGTTTCTGTTTAATTTCGGTTCGATTCAAGAAACCTTTACTCAAAGGATATTGAACCTCAGGTGAACAATCAAGGAAATGCAAATATTGTTCGAAGGAAAAGAATGAGATGGATTTTCGTTTTTGGTTTTTGTTTGTTCGTAATCAATTCCCCCTCTCTAGGTATACTTTCCCTCATACGGTTCGAAGGTTTAAGGATTAGGTTCCTTTTTCTAAAGCTGCCGCTTCGTTACCAGATTCCAAAGACAATAGGGTTGCAATAAGAATGATCTTCCCTTCCCTTGGATTATAAGGGTAGGGAAAGGTTTTTTTGGGGAAATCACTTGAAGCCAAACAAAGGGTGTTTATGCCCTTCCAGCTATCCTACCCTCTTCCCTATACCTACTTCTATAAATTCGGTACCCCATAACCGCAATCAGGACGTGGGGAAATCTTTTATCAGATGGGCTCATCTCCAGATATGAAAGTTATTTGCTGCGGTTTTCAAAATGAGAGTTATAGATTGGAACCGATTAGCCTGGAAGGCATTTTTAGGAGGGACCTCAAAAGCTGTAACTGGCACTGTATTAGGGAAAGAATAGAAGACAAAGAAGTTGTTTGCACGAAAGTCATTAAAAATAATAATCATATTTGCTTTTCCGGTGCTATCAATCTTATTATAAGTTGAATAAAAAAGTTACTGATGTCCATATTATTTTAAGAATTTTTTTTTATAGTAAATGATTAAAAATATTCTTTAATTATGAAATTGCTCTTTCCGCTTCAGTCATTAAATTTTGTTGAAATTGAATTTTCTTATATGAGTTAGCTTCTGTAAGATTAAAATGTATATTAATTTAATAAATGTATTTCTCTTTTATAATATAATTAATTATAACTAATATTATGTATTTACTTGACTCTTCACCATTACAGAAACATTACTTTCTAGTAGATTTGCATAACTGTAGATTAACATTAGATAGATTTGTAAATTGACCCCCAGACATCATAGACTTAAAAAAACAAAATTGTCCCATTTTTTTGTGTCTACGATTTAAAAAAAAAACCTGGACAGAAATCAGTTTCAGACACTAGAAAACATTTTTTTGTATCGTGTCTGTCTGTCTGTCGGTCTGCCCGACAACATTGGATTTACTAATCGTCCGATTTTAATGAAATTTGGGTGGTAGGTCATAATTATTGGTACCCATTGTTGGTTTCCACGATAATTTCAACCCTCTGCACACAGTTTAATATTGAATAAAATAAGCGTGAACCCACTTAAAATTGAAATAGCATCATTGCTTTATTAATAATTGTTTGTTTTTATTATTAACATCTATTATCTAATTACTGATCCGAATATAAAGAAATATTTTAATTGTCGAAAGTAGTCTGTGTCTGTGGACTACTTTCTTTTCATTTCTTTAATATTATTACTGGGAATTAAAACTGATCCAAATCTAATTTTTGAAGCTATTTTCCACACTAATTGGCAGTCTACTCAAGCTCCGATCTAATTTCACCATTATAAATTTTTAATTTTTTTACTTTTTTTCAAAATTAAATTTAACTTATTTACTGTATTATTACCAAATTATTATTTTTTTTAATTGTTAAAATCTTTTATAAACCTATGTGTGAACATGAATTTATATAAGTATAATTATGTACGTATTATAGATTTAAAATTGTTAATACTATTATCATTTATCATACCACATAAACCTATTTCAGATTTAAAATTAATTATCCGTATTACGTGTTTCCTCTTTTGACACTGGCTGTTTATTATCTTGAAGTACTTAAAAGCTAAGAAATCTAATAAAAATATTAAGTTTTTTTTTCTTTTCTTTTTTTAGTTTTGATCCATTCTTTGTCTTATAATAGTAGGCATTTGAGTAGGATGTATAGAATGTAAAAATCGTGAATTCTTTTTTTGTTCTGAAGTTTCATAAGAGATAAAATTTATGATATAGTAATAAATTTTCCGTTTTTACGTCTAAATCTGTCCATAAAGGAGGAACAGTTAAACTATTATTTATCGTAATATAATGATCTAGCTATTCATTCTTATGTGGTGTATATAAAAAAAATAAATCTCCCAAAATATATTTAAAATACATCAAAAATGTATCTGTAAAAAAAACTGAAACTATTTTTATTTATTATTTTAAAAATATATAACAACTGATCAGTAGTTATTTCTAATTATAATTTCTTTTGACTATATTCTCCGCTTAAATAAATGTCTATTTAAATTTTGGCACGAATAAATTTTTTTTTTAAATTTGGCACGGTTATTTTATAATTTTGATTAATTCACTAAACCAATAACGATTCTTTGATTAATGATTATGAAAGTGACGAAGTTTTATTTAAAATTAAATCTGTAAAAGAGTTGATTTTGGTCATCGCCCAAATTTACCTGTTGCGAGGTAGTAATAAAAAATATGATTAACGATGTAATATCAACTGGAATTTCATTCGAAAATCGTACTTTTTTTTTTTTTTTTTTTTTTTTTTTTTCTTTATGAGTTCTTTTGTAAGCAAATGAACAGCTGCTGTATCTCCCATTGTTTACTGAGAGAAAGCCAAGTTGATTAAGATGTAAACGGTAGTAGGTTGGACTGACTATTAAGTTTTGTGTCACAAATGTCTTTATATTGTGTAATTTAATTTAGTCACTCAGAAATGTCATCTAAATAGGGAATCCTGAACGGGACAAATTAAGCTTAAATTTATTTTAAATATAACATATATTTGAACTCAAGAAGTCAGATATTATTGTAAGCTCCTACTTATTTTACTCGATAGAAAGATCATCCTGATTTTATCAAAATTTTAATATTTCAATTTGAGAAAAATAGCAAACAAAAAAAATGTCGCATCTTCACTTAATAGATTTATTAAATGAAAAAAAAAAAAAAATCTTTATTTTCAATTTTTAAAAAGTCTTTATTTTCTTAACTATCTGAAGCCACCTTTTAATTTCTTATTACGTTTAATGTTAAGAGTTTTTTACTTTCTCAATTGGTAGTATGTATGAAGAAAAAGTATTGTGATGGCGCGAAAATTAGGTGTTATAGGGATTTTGATAAAAATTAGATTTTAATGGATTTACTTGTTTTGTTTTCTTTAAAAAAAATGTCTGTGTGTCATCTGTAATATGTAGTGCGTATATGTTAAACTGAGCTGTTTTTCCACTCACACACAACACTGACAAAATATGGAGGCTCTACCAATAAAAGAAGGGCTAAATAAAAGGGACTCAAGAAATAAAAGAAAATAAATCTGATTCGGTCGATAATCGAAAACAAGAAGTAAAATTAAATTGTCTTTATATAAAAAATATTTACTCTTCGTGTAGATATAAAAATTATTTTCTGTCTTGTATTTTAATGTTTGAAGACAATTGCAAGATATATATTTAATTTTAATCATAGTAGGAAATAAGTGCAGGTCGATTTATATTCGTTAGTAATAAAGTTGTGTTCGTCTGTTTTTTCCTACAACTTGCTCAGGAGCTAGTACGTCTAATCGTCTAAAACTATTTAAAAACTAGCTAAAACATCTGTTCGGAGGCTTAAGGCTCAATTTCCTGGTCAATATATTTTATAAAATGATGTTGCTTTTGTCTACCTTACTTGCCATTGTCGTAGTTATAGTTTATGTATTGCACAGTTATTTCCAAGTCATTTACAGAAATTGCTGTGACGTATTCCTTGGGGCCGTGGTTGTTATTAGTCAGTTTTACGATTTGGAGATATTCTGACGAGGCCGGTAGCAAATAGCATTTTTTCTTTATAAATTTTACTGTAAAGCTGTTTTTCTGGCCCATAATTTTAAGTAAAAAGTCTTATAGTCCAGGAGATAGCGTGCAAAAAAGTGTGTGACTAACACCTAGCTAGACTTTTGTATATAAATTAATCTTTTGGTGCCTTATAAGAATATGTGGTTGGTAAAAGGCATTTGAAAAAAGCTAGCCGGTGGAGAGCCCCCGGTTGCCACCAATTACGGCGGACAAGTGGACAGTGTGATTTTCATTGTTTCGTGGCCCTAACTAGAAAATTAGTTACTAGACCTAGACCTTGATAGTTTAGTTACTCGCAGATATTACTCCAAATCAATGTGGGCCCCAATCAAAGGAAAAAGAAATATCAATATTTTGCGTGCTATCTCCTGGATTACCTATAAGGTTAGCAAGCCATTTTTCGCAAATTTTTAAAATGCAGCCTTTATCATTAACAACATATATTTTTCAAAAACTTTACGCAAAATGTTAATGCTTTTTGGCTAAACGGCGTGGAAATTAAATAATTTACACAATTGTTTTAACTGTTTGATTTCACACCGCTCTCAAAATTTAAAAAAAAATCGCGTGACATGAACTACCCCCAATTTTAGATTTGAACAGGTGATAATTTTTAGTTCGCTATAGTTTTTATTTTTTTTTCCTCTGTGGACTTTAAAATGATCTTTAATACTGCAAAGTTTCATATTTCTATTTGGATTTAAAAGTTATTGTAAAGAAGTGACTGACACAAGAACGAACGTATAAAAGTATCTTCTTTTTTAGCAACGAAACCCCCAAAAAAAACTTTAATGGCTTAAGTAAAAATAAGAATAAAATAATGGCATAAGTAAAAATAAGGAGTGTCAGTAGATGCCATTATAACATCATTACGAGTATTATACCTATAAAGTTTTCAACATAAAATTTATTTGCATCGTTCTCCGACATAATGTATAACCGCTAACGTTTCGTTTTGTTTTTTAATACTTTAACTGAATGTTAACTAACAAGAATGATCATATTTAGAAATTAATTTATAATTATTACGGTAATGAGCTTGGCATCAACTTTTCGGGGACATGATATTTGCCGGATGAATCTGTGAGTTTATTATTTGTTCAGCGAAGGCGCCATAGTGGCGGCATGTGGCTGGATTCATTGAAGCGAAGTTAACGCATTATTCCAGCTCTTGAGGACATACTGGTGTCCTATCCCATGTATAGCTTTGTTAAGTGCCACGGTCAATTGGTTCCGAAACAGTTCGGACATCTTATTAAGTATTTCTCAGGATTATTTGTCTCATGGTCCCGTCGTTCTTTTGTGGTTTGGACGTCATTTCTTTACCTCTTTTACCGACCACTTTGCTTTCATTCATACCTTTATTGTTATTACTGTTTCGATGACAATACTTCCAGACGAACTAAAAGAGAATAACATTGCATTTATTCAAAGTTTTATGACAAATGCAAGTCGAGTAAAGGGGTTATTGGCATTGGCCCTTTGATCACCTTCTCTACGCAATTTATTGGTTGGTGGGTTAACAGCCTACCACGGTTTTGAAGAAATCTGCAATTACGAGTACTAAGATCTTTGACTGTGTTTTTCTTTAATGTGTGATAGCGAGTCATCATGATAAAGGTGTAGTTCAATAACCAAAGAACGTCTTCGCACCAAATGAATTCTATTTGAAACAATTTTTACTGGTTCGGCGTGAGTTTAAAAAGTACACATCTATACTAGTACTTTTAAAGTAACTTGATAACTATCAGATAATCTAAAGAAAACTGAATTTAAATAACTGAAACTAGTCAAATTGCTTCAGAGAAGATGTTGTTTGGTTATTGAACTATATCAATTTTATGATAAAATATTGAGATGTAAACCCTATTAATTTTTAGTATACTAAATTAAAATCATTATATCGATAATAATAACAGAAGGACAAATTAATTATAGAATTAGTATAAAAAGTGCCAAAATTAGACTAATAAAAAGTACTATTAATCGAAGTGTCTTTATATTTGTGATGGTTCAGTCCAACAACCTCCAAATCTGCTCTTTATAAATTATAAATAATGCTAATGTGTTTATTGTTTTTCATTTTTTTTCCGTCAAATATTAATTCTATAATTAATTAGATGCATTGTTCCGATTTAGGGATATTTCTTGAAGAATTTTTACTAGAAAAAATACTTGAACAAGTATGAGAAAATAAATACAAGATTTTTGGATGAATTTGCAGAGTTGGTTGTCAATTTTATTGTCATTTAAATAGATCGTTTTTCTAATAACCTTTAACAAAATCTATCTCCTTAATTAACATGCATTATTTAACGATCACGCAAAAATTAATTGTTTAACGTAAGTATTCCAATAAATTTATTGTTTAATACTAGTCCAGGAGATAATGTGCAAAAAAGTGGGTCAAATTTAGAAATTAATTTATAATTATTACGGTAATGAGCTTGGCATCAACTTTTCGGTGAGATGATATTTGCCGGATGAATCTGTGAGTTTATTATTTGTTCAGCGAAGGCGCCATAGTGGCGGCATGTGGCTGGATTCATTGAAGCGAAATTAACGCATTATTCCAGCTCTTGAGGACATACTGGTGTCCTATCCCATGTATAGCTTTGTTAAGTGCCACGGTCAATTGGTTCCGAAACAGTTCGGACATCTTATTAAGTATTTCTCAGGATTATTTGTCTCATGGTCCCGTCGTTCTTTTGTGGTTTGGACGTCATTTCTTTACCTCTTTTACCGACCACTTTGCTTTCATTCATACCTTTATTGTTATTACTGTTTCGATGACAATACTTCCAGACGAACTAAAAGGGAATAACATTGCATTTATTCAAAGTTTTATGACAAATGCAAGTCGAGTAAAGGGGTTATTGGCATTGGCCCTTTGATCACCTTCTCTACGCAATTTATTGGTTGGTGGGTTAACAGCCTACCACGGTTTTGAAGAAATCTGCAATTACGAGTACTAAGATCTTTGACTGTGTTTTTCTTTAATGTGTGATAGCGAGTCATCATGATAAAGGTGTAGTTCAATAACCAAAGAACGTCTTCGCACCAAATGAATTCTATTTGAAACAATTTTTACTGGTTCGGCGTGAGTTTAAAAAGTACACATCTATACTAGTACTTTTAAAGTAACTTGATAACTATCAGATAATCTAAAGAAAACTGAATTTAAATAACTGAAACTAGTCAAATTGCTTCAGAGAAGATGTTGTTTGGTTATTGAACTATATCAATTTTATGATAAAATATTGAGATGTAAACCCTATTAATTTTTAGTATACTAAATTAAAATCATTATATCGATAATAATAACAGAAGGACAAATTAATTATAGAATTAGTATAAAAAGTGCCAAAATTAGACTAATAAAAAGTACTATTAATCGAAGTGTCTTTATATTTGTGATGGTTCAGTCCAACAACCTCCAAATCTGCTCTTTATAAATTATAAATAATGCTAATGTGTTTATTGTTTTTCATTTTTTTCCGTCAAATATTAATTCTATAATTAATTAGATGCATTGTTCCGATTTAGGGATATTTCTTGAAGAATTTTTACTAGAAAAAATACTTGAACAAGTATGAGAAAATAAATACAAGATTTTTGGATGAATTTGCAGAGTTGGTTGTCAATTTTATTGTCATTTAAATAGATCATTTTTCTAAAAACCTTTAACAAAATCTATCTCCTTAATTAACATGCATTATTTAACGATCACGCAAAAATTAATTGTTTAACGTAAGTATTCCAATAAATTTATTGTTTAATACTAGTCCAGGAGATAATGTGCAAAAAAGTGTGTCTAACATCAAGCTAGAATTTTGTAGATAATTTAATCTTTTAAGAATATGTGGTCGGCGTTTGTATTCCGTCAAATGACAGTGTCTATTAAAATGGTCCTCATAAATTTCATTATGTCTCTATTGGTTTTTGAGATATTGGCTGATAAAATCGTAATTTGTTGAAACAAGTCTATGTCATGAGGGGGGAGCTGGTGAGATGCAATTCCTAAAATAAATTCTACCTTGAAGCGTTTAAATTTGCTAAGTGCTCGTGTAACTAACAGCGTGATATTTTAATGATTTTACTTCTTTACCCTTGTCAAATTAAATAAGAATTTCTAACACTCGACAAATAAATCTTAACTCTTCTAAGCAACACATTACTTCAAATTATTATTATTATTTTTTTTTTGCTATTAAATCATTAAGAGAGTATTAGATCAAGTATCCTCTTATGTTTTTGATTATTTATAAACATATGTATTGAATTTTATTATATTTTTATATAATTATAATTAACCAACTTTTCTTTATTCTTCCTCCACTAATTTTTGTATTGCCAAGCAAATTAAAATACTTATGAATGTGTAATTTAAAAATATTTTATTTATTTTTTAAAGATGACATAATAATGTTTTTAAGATTGAATTCCATTACATCTTCTTGTTCCACAGTTTAATTTGAACCTTCAATGTATAATTACACCATAGTTTTCTAAATATTGTCGCACAGAGAGTATTGACCGAAATTCGTGAGTATTGAATATGTAATGCTTTACCTAGATTTTTGCAATACAATATTATATGTACATACTTATTTTGGTTGCAAAAGTCTGTTATTTATTCTCCAGTAAAAGATGGTTTCTAATTTGTGTAAATCTAGTGTCTGTCAATGGGCTATCTTTATTATGTTTTGTCCGTACACCTTACGATGCCTTCATTATTGCAATATAATCCATTGGTAAAATGCAGTGGGTAGTGGGTATGTCTTGATTTTTTAAGAAAAGAATAAACAAAATTCCATCTGTAAATATCCAAGTACTTATTTTCGAAATTTGGCCAGAAATACATTTCCAAATCAACAAATAGGAATGGCAATAGCAGTGAATACTTCCAGAGATCCAAAAACCCTTTTTAAGAAGAGGTTGAAATACGATGAAGTTTACATTAGATTCAATATCGAAGGCTCTTCAATTGTGATTTTGCAAGGCGAATCCTTGGCGCTTTGAGTTTGTAAGGATAAGAACTCTTACTAAAGTGTTTACAGACTTTTAGTGTTATCTCAAGGGATTTCAAATGTTGGTTAGAATGGTTCATATTTTAGTGAAAGGTTGACATTTCCATCTTATACCCTCTTCAAATTGTGTCTCAACTGTGAATTTACGAAGAATTTTGTGAAATTTATTGTGATAAAGAATTTTTTTATGTGTAATGCCTTGGTTATTGCTAAACACATATTATTTTCTCATATAAAGATTATGTATTATGATAGTGCGAAAATTTGGTTTTCAGATATTCATAGAATTACAGGTTTTGAGGTCTCCGGAATCCAAAAAAATGGTATTAAAAGAACGTCTGTCTGCCGTCTATATCGTCTGTGCAGATGCGCGGAGCCTAAACTACTGGGCTATTTTTGTCGTAATTTGGATGAAAATTTAAAAAAAAAACCATACCCCGAGGCGAAATCGAGAAATGAATTTTAGCTCCAAATTTAGGGGCGCTGCCTAAAAACACTGAAAAACATGAATTAAAATTATTTCTCGAAAACGGTTTTACAGTCTGTGCGAAACGAGAGTTAGTGCGTTGTCAGATTGGGAAAAACTAGCAAATGGGGTAGGGAGCCAATGAGAGCTCAAGATTTGCCCTCTGGATAACCATATAAGAAGGTAAATGTAGTGGCTTTATTATTTCCATCAGAGGTTGGCTAATCTGTGTGTCACTCGATTTCCCGCGCTGTTAACGCACTAACTCTCGTTTGCCACAGACTGTAGAAGTATGTATAAGAACCCAAAGCTTTTTATTGTATTTGTTCTAATTGTAACTCTTTTTCTTTTCTAATTTGTAATTGTATCAACTCATTTGTAACTGGTAGTCTGCGTTCTTCATAATATCTTTCGCTCTCTTTGAAGTTGCTTTGTATATGCATACTTCGTTCCCTTTATGGGTACATCTGGTGATTAAGCGCAATTAGTTATTGACAACTACGCTAGTTTAAAATTACAATCAAACCAATGTTTAAATAAATAAGTTTAATGAGGTGTTTTAAATAAAGCTATATTATCCTGTTTTGGTGAGATTGAATTTGATTGTGGCTAGTGCTGTTTGATATTATTATTTATTGCGTTGACATGCGGTAGAGTTCATAGACCTTGCCCTTATGACAATTGTGGTTGTGTTAATGATGCCTCCCCCGCTACTTGCCTCTAAATATAACTAGAGTAGATAGAGGGTAAGAAAGGTGAGCAAATGTTTGCCAGAACTAATCTAGAATAGAATCTGGCACGTTTCGTAACTCAGTGTCTTATTCCTTGTAAACTGATGCAAGTGTATAAACCTTTAGACAATGCCTCTATGGACCTGCCTCAACCTCGACTACAACTGTTATTATGTAATTTTTTTGGTGGCGCCTATGAATTCCATCCGCTTTGATTTCATCATCACCCCAAATTTACCTAATATATGTCTAATGTTGAAAATCAGTAACTCATTCAATATATATACCAGTCTGTCTCTCTCCGCAAATCTCCTTTGTCCATAAATTACAGCGAAGCATCCGGTAATGTGCGGGAAGAAGATAGCCATTTATAGTGGACCCGAAATTAAACGATTGTGGTATATTCAATACTATTAATATTTCATCATTCTCTTGCCATCCTAACTTAACTTAATCTAGATAGTTTCGCATTACTTTCATTAATGAACGGGGGCCAGCGTAACCGAGGGGCTCTAGGCGCTCGCCTAGCTATAAGTCGAGGCGACTCGAGGTCGTGGGTTCGATCCCGTGCCATAATAATCCCGGTTGCATCTATGAATCGCGGACGGAGCAGGGCGAGGGACATCCCCTATATGGGGCACTCTTCCCCCACGCTTTGACTATGGGCAGGGGGGGGGGGCCTTGGCCCCCCCTCTAGCTCTCAGGAAAAGAGGAAAAATATACATTTCCGTAGTCAAGTCAGGTGTTTTACATTCAAGGAACCTACCCCCACCCCCTCCCTGGTGGCGTTGGCCCCCCCCTGGAAAAATTCATATGGGCA
>KZ651157.1:439652-456439 GCA_001010745.2 Gerris buenoi | reverse complement strand
TATATATGTGTCACTCCAGACGATATCTCCCCTTAGGATGCACTTAAAAATTTCAAACAAATTTTAAAATGTCAATCACATCAAAAGAAAGGATGAGTTCGTTGGCCAGAATTTTTGGAGTCCATTAAGGGGTCAAATTTTTACCATTTAGGGTCAAAAATAGCATAAAAACATGTTTTTGATTTTACCCCCATTTTATATGAAAATATCATAAAAGTGCACATTACAACAATTACTGTACTCTTAAAGAGCTTTCCAACGATGTGCATCTCGAAGGGTCAATACTATTTTGACTTTTGTACCCCGTGCACGTGTGTACAATTTTTTTTTTTTTTTTTTTTTACAAATTCTAAACCAAAATTTTCCTATATTATCATAAGCCAATAATACGCAGATTTCTTTGAAAATTCGCTCATTAAGTCATGGTGCATGACTGGACTTTTTTAGTTTAACTAATCTCATAAATGAATTCGTTAGTTAAGTAATTTAATTAGCTTATTTAAGAGCAAGTTTTTAGGTGATTTACATTAAGAGATAGATTTATAAATCTCTCTGCAAGGAGATTATCTTTCCAGATTTTAAAATTTCGAAGAAATTTTTTATAGAGCTCTTGAGCCTGGCAAATACGAATCAAATAAATGAATCAAATAGCTTTACCAATAGCCTAATATCAATTTCTTCTGATCTTTCCAAATTACCCATTTAGTTTTACACATATAGGAACTAAGAATTGACCTACAAACGTCTCTCTCTTATAAACGTATTTTATGAATGGCTATTTCAAGATTTATATTGTGAGAACAAATGTGTGAACAAAACTATGGCAAAAAAAAAGTTAATTTTTTTTATTTATTTCTTTGTTTTACTAAAGTTTTGTTAAAAAATAAATAAAACATGTATTAGACACCCCATTAACCTTGATTTGGCCAATAACATGTATTGATATCCTCATGTAGTAATTTATCTGACCGTAGTCTGTAATACTACAAAAATCTATCACTGCCCAATTTAACAAATATAATGTGAATATTTCAATGAAATGTTTAAAAACAACAGCAATGATTCTTGCCAGTGACACTTCTTCCACAATGTTCAATGTCATTCTAATAAGTTTACTCTTTATTATAGGCCTAGCTTGACCAGGCGAAGCGATAAATTATTATCCAATGGCAGGGCCACCCAAACATCTGGAAGTCCATGTTAAATATGTTTGTTTCTTATTTATTTTGAATGGTTAGTTAAACTATTCACTACTTATGTTAATATATATATAATTAAATATATATTATTATTAATTCTCTTTTTTTTCTAACTGAGATTTATCACCGATATAAGTTAGAACCAGATCTTGTCTAGCTGAAATAGATTAATCGTTTCTACATGAATCCTTTATAAAAAATTAAGGGAAATAAATGCAAATGTTTCTCGTTTAGATACATTTAAAGAAAATGTATATTTTATAAGTTTACATGTGTTGACATTTATTTGTTTTTATTATTTAATTTAGTACATATTATAGTTTTAAGTTATTTATTATTCGTTTAGTGTTCATATTGCGTTTCGTGTATACTTAAAAGCTTACAACACACTGGTCAACACAATGTTGCTGTCAACATGACAGCAACATTTTATTATATCATCAACATGAAACAATTTGATAGATATGCGTCAACATGGGGCGGCATTACATCAAAGAAAAATGTTGCCTGTTGCTTGCATCCATGTTGTTCTTGTATCTCAATAAAATGTTGGCGACATGTAAATAGATGTTTCCAAGACTTTGTATCCCGGTTGAATAATATCTTAAATATAGTTATGAAATATTTTACATTAATTGACTTTCCCAAAACTTTTATTCAGCTGAACTGCAACGAATATTATGTTTTCTTGAAAGTATGAGTAATTTCATTTGAGTAAAATACAAAGTTAGTGTTATTACTATACTTTCTTTACTATGTAGTGTAATCTATAATTTTACAATAATTTTTATATACTGTCTCCAATAAATAATACAAATACAAGAGGAATGTACCGTGTAAATCACTGAAGACGTTAGCAAAAATCTAATATTTAACAAATATTTAATTATTGTAACCTAACTTGTGACACACTTTATTCATAAAATATAATGAACATACATTATACATATTTATCTTTTAAAACATTGATGATCTTATGATACATAATAATATTATTTTGTAAATATTAATTTTTATGGTAAACAATGTAATAAAAAAGGAACACAATTATCAACAATTTAAATGTCAGAATGTTATGATCTTATACAATTTAATTGCTATCTTGTTATGCTTTTAACAGGTAACATAAAATAATCCTTAGTATAAGTTAATTGACAAAGTAATAAAAAAGCTGCAAAGTAATAAACATGCTAAATACAATTTAGCATGTTTATTAGAAATATATTATAAATATATATAAAAAATAAAAAAATATAACAAACAAAATAATCATTATATTTTAGTCCAGGAGTTAGCGTGCATCAAAGTGTCTGACTAACATCAAATATAAATTTGAGTATAAGTTATAGTTATAACCTCTCTTAATAATATGTGGTCGGCTAAGTTTGTCTGCGGGGCGAATCAGAGATTGGCAATATAGGCATTTAATAATAAAAAAAATAATAAAAGTGATTTTCATGATCCTAAGTACAAAATTAGTTGGTAGACCGAAAATCAAGTTATTGTTAGTTTGTCACTTGATAGGTGTTAGTCAAAAATTAACTCCAAATCAAAGTTTATTAATTCCTGCTAAGTGATGTTAGAATCGATTACATGATTTAATCTGATAAAGACTAAAAAATATAACATAATGTTATATTTTACAAAAACATTAATAACACACTTTTGTAGAGAATGAACTAAAAGAAGATTTTTTTTTTTTAACAGCCACAGTATGGCGAGTGATCACTAAAAATGCGTATGTCATTAAAAATAAATGCAAGTGGCGCTCTCTCTTTATGGCTTCCATCGACGCATGTATTATAAATCTACTGGTTTCACTCAATCCTATGACTTACTTCTCTAAAGCTTTGATCACGCCAGTGCTCCAGGACTCAATGTTGCGTGGCTGTTGTGGCTTGAATCAGCGCTGTTGCTATTCAGTCCCATAACGAAGACGCGCAACATCAAGTCCCGGTGTAGACTAAGCTATCATAAATGTGTGTTACCATTAAATGTGAATGCGTAAAATACAGAATTCTTAAAAATTGCAAATGTCGATTGCGCCCCACACATTTATTTTTGTAACATCTATGTGATCACTGGCTGTTAAAAAATTACCCTTCCTAGAGCATTCTACATAAAAGCTCATTTTTTACTTTTCCTCACTACTAATAGTAGAAAAAGTATTGTTTTCACCAAAAAAAAAATGTTTCGAGATTTCAACGGAATTATCCGTTTTAGGTGTTTTTAAGACCTCCTAAGTGGTTTTGAGCATGACGTATGTATGTGTGTATGTGTGTTATCGTCGTAGCGCCCAAGGTATTTAACCTAGAGTCACCCATCCAAGTACTGACCACGTCCAACGCTGATGCTTCCTCCTGCTAAGCAGCAGGAGAGGCCACTTTAGTGGCCTCTAGAGTGAGGAAAAGTTCCGAGGTACCCCCTACCCGATTTTTAAATATATAACATTATTTTAAATTCACTTTATCTGTTTAAAATGGTTGGAATTATTTGGGAATACAAAATGTTGACTCCTATTATAGAGGTCTTAATGTAGGTCTTACTGGACCAAGTATGATTCGAGCCAAAGCTCTGAGTAGATTTACTCTGCGACGAAATGGTCTATGTTGATATACACCTTCGTTATCTTCTCCTGATTCATCAAACATCAACTCGTTCTCATCATCACTCTGTATGTCATCAAATGATGATCCATCCAATGATAACTCATCCTTATCAGAATACGAATCTATTTGATTATATGAAGTAATAGGTTTCTTCACTTCTTGCCCTGAAGAGATCTTTATGAAGAAAAGACAAAACATTAATGCAGTTATCTGAAAAATTAAATTAAAATATTTATACTATTTTCGTTAGTTCAAAGTCAAAGTTATTTTCGTAATATTACACTACATTTACTGTTAAGACATACTAAACATGTGATTTATTAAGCATTAACTAATCATTACTTCTTCTAAGGCTGGGCAATAATGTGATTAAGTACAATTTAATACACTTCGAGTGTTATTAAATTTGAGTAAATTGTATATAAAAAAAAATTAAATTTGTATGTAATATTTATATAATTATTATATTCGATTTGTTACACAAAACCTCGACAAAAACATGGAATATACTAGTATGGAAATTATCTGCAAGAGAACACAAATCAAGTAGAAATATCTACAAAAAACTCTATAATGTGCATTTTTTTAAGTTTTGAAAAAAAAGTAATTGTAACTTTTAGGTAATCAATAATAAGCCTACACACTGTTAAGAGTAGTTTATTATAAAAATCTAGAGCAATTTCTGTGATGTAAGAAGTCATAGTTAATTTCGTATTATAATTTATTTATCATAAATAAATCATCGGTAAATTACCCCACTAATAGGGTAAGACCGGGTACACATGTTAACCTTTTTAAAAATTTAAAAAAAAAAAAAACAAACATAATTTTAGTAGAAAATTTACAGTAGGGTGTACCCGGGTAAGTAGGAGAATTAGTAGTCAGTCAGTCAGTCAGACAATCACTGTCACTCTTAGTTTTAAATATAATAGATTACCTATTCTCAAAACTATTCATCTCTAATATAAGCGGCAAAGTCCTGATTGACTGACATAGAATCAACGTACAGCAAAATCTGCTAAACCGAGAGACTTGAAATTTTGGGGATATGCTTTTTTCACATCATAGATACCCACTAAGAAATGATTTTGCAAAATTTTGATTTTGGTACACAGGTGTACGGGGTACAAATGTAAAAGTAATTGCTCCTGTTGACGTTGAATAGCTCTTTAATAGTTCAGTAATTATTTTTGTTATGTACATTTTTAATTAACTAAATAACTAAAAGGGTTAAATTTGATAAGGGTTCTCAAAGGTAACAGCTATATACATTTCTTATGTTATTGTTATTAATATTTATTGGGTGGAACGAAGTTTGCCGGGTCAGGTGGTAGTATTAATAAAATGATTAAAATTACTTACAATGCAATGCATGTTGGTTTGTGACTATTTGGGTGCTACGTTGAAGTGATCAATTGAACTGAATGATTAGAGGAAGGAAACAGGTAGTTAAATACTAAACACAAAGTGAAACATCTCCTTGAACCTTAAGATAGAAAACTAAGAAATAGTATCATTGTTATCAGGTTGACTAGTCACACCCTTGTCTTAATCACTCCTACTGAGGTTGTCCGATTAGATTCCCTCCATGTGTTTAACTTTACATCTATCAGCTTCAATCAACCCGAAAATTTTAACGCTGCACCAAACATTGATAAAAGAAAACTAGAAAAAGATAAAAAGAACTGTATTCTACGACCCTGATTATCCAGTTAGCAAGTATAATAGTAATTTTTTAAAATTATATCTGCATATTCTATTAATCTTAAAAAGGTGGGAAAACTTTAAACTATAGAAGAGTCATTATTTCCACATAAAAAATATATTCTTGGTGAAATAGATGTCAAGCCGTTTGCGAGATAGTCTTTGAAAGAAGAAATAATGTAGAACCTCGATAAAAAGTGTCTCAAGGGGATTAGGGAAACTGTCTTGTTATCGAGGTGCTCTTTTTGTCAAGGGTCGTGTTATCAAGGTTATTTTGGCTATCAGTCGTGTTATCGAAGTTAATGAACAGGGATTTCTAGTCTAGACTTGTTCAAGGTCGACCTATTCCTTTTAGAGTCACGATATGGAAGTTGACTTCACAAAACGAGTTGTTATATAGAGGTTCTGAGTTATGTTGTGAATTGGAAAAAAGCCGTGTTATTGAGGTTGTTGGGATAATAATAGTCGCTTTATAGAGATTAATTTAACATTGTGTGTTATGGCAATCTCAAGGGGATTTGAAAATTGCACTTGTAATTGAGGTTGTCGTGTTATTAAGGGTCGTGTAAGCAAATTTCTACTGTAATTCATCAAGCGGCCAGTATTATTAAAAATATACCATTACAAATATGAGGCGCCACTTAATAAAAAGCCTAAAGGCCCCGTACTTGGTCAAAATTTTTGACAACACAAACATTATGTTTGACGTGTACGGCCCAAATTTCCCCGACATCAGATTTGTGGAAACATCATGTTTGCGCAAAATGTTTGATCGTGTATCCCCATAGAACTTTAGAAAGTGTATTGAATGTTGTACTTAATATATATATTTTTTTTCTTAATATTTTTTTTTTTTCTCGGTATTTTTACATCCAATGACGAATTAAAAACGTCCTCCAGGAACTAGGTTCACACTACTACCGACTTCGGATTTCTTATCTATACGAAACTCCAACTCGTTCAAATTTGAATTATATCTTAAACTGTTTTAAAATTATTATAATTTTTCTAAAAATTAACCTTTAATTTCAACACCTTTTATCTCTTTAACAATTCAAATTTGCACCGTATATACATACTGAATAATCTTATTTTGGTCTCTGGTATCTTAAACTGTTTTAAAATTATTATAATTTTTCTAAAAATTAACCTTTAATTTCAACACCCTTTATCTCTTTAACGATTCAAATTTGCACCGTATATACATACTGAATAATCTTATTTTGGTCTCTGGTATCGCACCTATTGCTCTTTGGTAGATAAGTTATGAAACATCCTGGATATGAAGTATTTAATTGGACATACATTTTTTTCCCCTGTTATTTTTTAACAACACTGGCGCTGTGATTTATTCTACCAATGATGTGAGTCACTGACTATTTGCCAATATACAATCTAATCTAATCTCAAAATCTACAAATTTCAATCACTTCATTCATACTCAAATATAATTAATGAGAACTTGAAATAGTTCTGTCTTTATTTCATTTGGAAATTGCCAATTATATCATTCTGAAATGTATCGAAAAATACCGGCCGAACTTCTTTCATCTTTAATAAACAAACTTGCTTTGAAACAAAAAGAAAAAGTTCAAATTTGCTTTTGGCATTGAATAAAACGAAGATAAATGCTCATTTTGAACATTCATAAGACTCCTCATAGGTTCTAACCGATGAATACATGTCATTGCTGGAATTAGTTCGTTCCCATTGTTGTCAAAATATTGACAGAGGTAATTTATTTGTGATACAAGTAAATGAAATATAACTTTACCCAACATAAATCACTCAAACCAATCACTTGGTTCTTTTCTCTTTCAGTAAAATATTAAAATACATTTAATTTCCTTAGGGAATAAGTATGACATAACTCTTCGTTATATTTATGATTATGACGTGTGTATACATTTATTTTACTTCCGAGCTTACCAAAGGTAACGGAAGGTATGTCAGTTTTCTAAAAACCGAACATTTTTTGTATGATCCCTTTCAAAAATCCCAAGATCCATCAGGGAACATTTTTGGTTCCGTGTCTGCTAGTAGCTCAATTTTTGCGAGCTAACATAACCTAAGAACTGCTCATCCGATTTTAATTAAATTTGGATAGTATGTAATAATTAGCCAATTGTTGGTCCCATAAAGAAGTTTCAACCTTCTGCACCCATTTTTTTCTCTTCAACATGAGCAAAAATTGAGTGTATCCTGAATTATCGTATAACTAGCCGTTATGCCCGTGACAACGGGCAGAATAATAAGTTTAAATTATATGTTTAATGCATGGAGTTTCATAACAATGGCATGGCCTAGTGGTAGCGTTTTCGCCTGACGCACAGGAGGTCACTGGTTCAATCCCAGCTTATGGCTAATCAATTTTCAACGTTATAAATCATTTAGAGGTGAGTCGTCGCCCGTCGGGACACTACTCGATTATATAAAAGATAACTTATTGATAGAGCGTAGTGAGTTCTTTGGTCAGCGACGGGACTTAATTTTTTTTTATTTGTTTCTGTCTGTTTTTTCTTACGACAACTGACGTAGAAATTGACCGATTTTAACCTAATTCGGCACATAATTGCATATCAGCATTTGTGAAAACTGTATTGTTTTTGGAAATTTCACACTAATAACATATATTTTTAAAATGGAGGTCAATATAGCGAGCAACTAAATAAAATGTTTTTAGTCACCATTTCATGTATAACATCAATTTAAAGGTCTTGAAGAGTAGAACAAAAATATGCAATAATTGAAAGTTTAAGTTACTTAATATTTTCAAAATGGCGGACGACTAGGTAAAGTTTTACTAAGCATCATTGCATGTTAAAAATAGTTCTAAATGTCTCTAAGAGTAGGCAAAGAGTATGTAACCATATTAACAAAATTTTCATTTTTAAACAAATATGGGAATGAAAAAAGGGTATATGAGGGTGTTGAAAAAAAATTAGTCCCACATGGAATGTAGCATATCATTTAAAAATGTAGATTTTATAACATTCTAAAATGACTGCCAAAAATGTCCAAAAACATAAAAATTAAGAGTTATTTAAGTCGTTTGTCATGTTGTACATAAATTTAAAGATCTGTGTGAGTAGGTTATAATTATTATTCCCCCTAACAACCTATATCATCCTAAATATGCGTGGTAATGCTGAAATTAATAAATTTAAGAAAGTTTATAAATAAAGTATAGTTATAGCCTTAGTAGCTGCTTCAATATTTGGCTGGATTGCTTATAATGTTGTTAGTCATATGCCCCACTTGAACAGTAGCTTCGTTTCATAAACAAATAAAACCTCAAGGTTATATTGACTTAATTCACTATGAGTTTGTTAATTAAACATGTCTTAGTATCAACTTTGTAAATCTATGTCTTTATTAGTTTTTAAGAAGAACTTGGCAAATCATCAACTAACTAATTGTTAGTTGATCTATTACTAATAACTAGTAATAGTTAGTTAGGAATTATCTAACTAATTAATAAAAAGTGTTAATCTTAATTTGCAACTTATCCACCTGATGAGAAAAATAAATCAATATCTGTTATATAACTCGCATTTAAAGATTTTTTATGAAATAATTCACAGTGTTCTTTTTTTCTTTTATTGGATGGTTTTACCTAACGGTTGACCTAAAAAACATATTCTAAGAGAAATCAAACTAATTTCTTAAAAGGAATTAAAACAAAAAAAAAAAAACAATTAGTATATCGAACAAGTTTAACGGGCTCCAGTGTCGGATCATTTTGTACTAATTTTGTAATCGACCAAGATTACATTTTAAAACCTCTATCTCGGGGTAGTTTTTTAATTTATTACGTAAATTATTATTTTTATTTTTATTAAAAAAAACTAACAATTTTTCTATTAATATTATTTTGTTCGTTATATAATTTACGAGTTATAAATATTATTACATTTTTATGTGAGCCCAGGACAAATTTTGACATATATACGAGTTCAAAAAGGTGTATAAGGATATAAGAAGGGTTTAGGAATTTAATTTTCCTTCTTTTTTTCGATTCTGATCTTTGGAAGATGATTAGGAAGCAATAATCCTAAGTTTTATGGAAGAAGGTTCTGTTGAATGTTGTGGCACTTGAAACTGTTTATTTGGTGTTGAGGTAATAAACTATGGAAGTACGAGATGTAAAGGTTGTGCTACAGGTTTACAGGTAATAAAGAGGGCTTTAGTTCGGAAGAAGGACACAACCAAGGAAGATTTTTTGATCCTGCGGTCCCTGAAGAATGAAGGGCTCAGGATTATTATGTGATTTGTGTGCTACTTCTTTTGAGACGTCGGTTCCTTACAGTCCCTTAACCTTAATGAGGTCTTTCTACTTTACCTCTTCTTTCCTTCGGTCTTCATAACTTTCACAAAATTATTTGTTTTGCTCCTGGTACTTTACATCCGGTCAAGAGGTTTAGTTAATTACATGTTCCAGCTAACCCTAAATTTTCATTTTTAACGTTTCCTCCTTTCTTATATCTTATGGTAGTAGAAAGGTAAACTGAATTTTTATTTACATCAAGTGATATTATTTCCTTTTAACATGGATATGTTTTTGCTTTGGGGGACAGAAATTTCCGTCAAAAAAAAAATAAATAAATAAATAAATAAAAAAAAAATAAATAAATATCATTCCTGGAAGTTATAGGATTTAACAGAATGTTGATAGATTTTCATGTATATGTGTCAAATGCANTCTTATGGTAGGAGAAAGGTAAACTGAATTTTTATTTACATCAAGTGGTATTATTTCCTTTTAACATGGATATGTTTTTGCTTTGGTGGAACATGAATTTCCGTCATACAAAGAAACTTGAAAAATATTCGATAATTTTAAATATAGTGCCAGGAAGTGCCATTAAGATGTAATAGAATGTCGATAAATTTTCATTTATACATATGTAAAATGTAGTCTTTAGATAGCCCTAGATAAATTTAAACTGTCTGCGCTCTATAAATGTAATTTGATACTTCAATTCGTGTAAAAAATTGACAGATTTATAGCAGGGGAGGGGGGATTTGACAATATTATAGGTTTCAAAAGCATAAAATCAATAATGTATACGGAATAGGAAGCGAGAAAGCTATGAGCCTTGCTATATAGGCTGACTATTTTCATTATAAAATACCTTTTGGTCATATTATTCTACACCTAATAATTAAACAGAGGTGTTATGATATTGAAATGTTGCCTATATTTCACTAACAGCAGTGCTTTAAAACTACAAAAAACTTTATTGGCAATATAATGTTCGTAAAATTAAGTTTCTTGTATTTTCGTCGGGCAATGAATTTATTGTTTGTTTTAATGGATATATATTTAACTTTAACTACATATATATACATCGATTATTGATTAATGAATATTAAAATAAAATTATCTTTATTAAAATGCTTGGGAATATACTTTTTTATACATTAACTGCTTCATAATTAATAATCTGGTTTCTTTTTGATGATCCTAAACAGGAAAGGTAAGCGAAGAAACTAAGCAATTTGTTTTTTTTTAATTTTCAAAAATTGATTGCAGATGCAATACGTAAATAATAATTAGTATGCTTTTTTAAATTAAAATTGAATGGAGTAAAATTGAGAATTGTATATGTATGTTTTCTTCCTTCAATGTTTACTTCTAATGTATGTATTTATGAATTATGCAAAAAATGGATTGTAAGATCTTGATATCTTAAAAGAAAAGCACTAATGTAATTTTTTCTTTGTATGACAAAAAATAAGAAACGTATTTACGAATATTTTAAAAGGTTCTTTTACACAAATGAAATATTTTTGAGTATGATTCCTTAAATGAATGTAAAGAAAGGTCATCGACCTTACACAATGAATTATTTAAAGAAGAAGATCACATTTTGTTTTAAATACATATTACATTGAAGATGAACTTAGAATGTATGTAATGATATACATAAACAAATTTATTCCTTACACATCTTATTGGTTAGTAATAGATTTTCAGAGAAAATGGGTTTTAGTCATCAAATGCTAATAATTTCATTTTTTTTCTGATCAAATGTCTATTTTATTAACATAATTTGTAATTTTATTTTCATTCTTTATTTAAAGTTATTCTTAGATAGAACATGCTACGTTTTATATATGCAGAAAGTGAAAGGACGGGAAGAATGAATCTGAATTAATAATAAGATTGTATAAAATCTATACCAGGTCTTACAGGGTAATTATTATTCTTTATACCGTAGCTTTAAGTATCGGATGAACAACATTTTCCAATATAAATCCATCACCTTTAAACACATCTAATTATGCCCGACATATCTCTAAGACAAAAGGAAAACAACAAATATGTATTTAAAAAAGAACTACACGGTCCTAAAACTTGTCAGAAATACTGTAGCAGACGCTCATTATCTAATGCTGATAACACGTAGGATCTGTTTTCCCTTTCTAAGAATTATTCTCGATTATTATGCACCAGGTAACGTCAATAAAACAAAAAAAACATCCCTTTTGGTAACAAAACAAATAAATTTCATATCGTTGCAACCCTTTTGGTACGAGATCAGAATTATTCTTTACACAATGGCAACATTTTGTATAGTGTTAAAAATAAATACATTATGTATTTGATTTTCTTTAGTTCTTTTAGGGTTAAATAAATAAATACACAGAAAGTGGTTTTAAAATAAAATAAATTAGTTGTACACCATTTTTACAAATAAAGTAAGCTTAATACATGCATACAAAAATAATCTATTTATGGTTGTTTCTTTTTTTTTTTTTTAAAGTCCTTTATACATAATATATAAGGAACATAGCATGCATTATAATACATAAATGTATATGTTTTCGTATATTAATTACATATCAGTATAATTTATCATTAAGGATGTTAAGAAGAACGCGTGTTTTAACAATCGTGTTAATTAATTTAGCTTTTGTTGTTAATTTGTGTCCTTTTACATCTGTTATGTGGGTGACAGTGACAACACTTTCAATTTTTTTGTAAAGAACATTTGAAGAAGTAGATGCAGAGTTANAGAAGTACCCAAACATTTTGATGTTTTTCCATGCCATTTTTTCAAAACAGTTTCCTGCCTTGAACCAAAAACTTTTTTAAATAATCGTTTCCATGGGGTTTGATACCAACTCAGTTTTTAACACCTATGAAAACGTATGAAGTATTTAATAGACCAAATACCGTAATAAAAGAGGGCATAACATCATAATATATGGAGTACCATAGTATAGCAATACTGCAAAGAGATAAGCTACTTTTCAATATCAATATATACTTTTTTTAAATACATCATGATAATCAGTGTGAAAATCCTCTTAAATTTTGCTTTCAAGCTTACCGCAGTTAACAAAATCTTCGTGTTCATTCTGAAGAATGAATATTTCTCGTCCCCTAATCCAGAAAAATCTAGGCACATCCGTTTCAGACATCAGAGAATATTTCTTGTCTTGTGTCTGTTTGGCATTGAATATTTTTTCGTGTAACATTCCTTAAAAACCAAATCAATTCGTCCGGCCTTGAAGTAATTTGCATGGTTTGTAAAAGTATAAAAGTAGCTCACAGATGATAATAATTTAACTGTCTGCACATTTATAAAAAATAAGTGCAACCCCCTGAGAATCGTAACAAGAATTAATTTTTTTTTCTTTTAATACTAATGATTTTTTGGTTGAACTATTTTGTTTTTGAAGTTTAATTTATTAAAAAGAAACATAATTTTGAAATTAAAATTTAGATTCAGTTCCAAAAGTTGTTACATGGGAATTATGAAATAGAGCTGTACCTTCAAGGAATTAACTTTCACATTTATTTATATCTTTATCAAAATTATTTTCTTTTTATTTTATATATTTGATCTGGTTAGTAGAAAAATATTTGTTTTTTTTATCAAAAATCAATACTGTAGCTATTTATTCTTAAAATAGGTCGTTATAAAACGATTCTAAGAAAGTTTTAAAAGAATCTTCAGACCTGATAAAGACCGGACTCAATGTTTCAAGTGGTCGGTAGGCTTCACAGACTAGTCTAGACACCGTCTGAAATTAAAACAACCCCGACCTTCTCTTCTCGTTCAACAGAAAAAAAGATTCTCTTCTAAGGAGATGCAAAGTTATTTGTTAAAGATTAGCTACATTTATCAGACAGAGCTTCTCTTGACCATGATTCACTCTAATTGCATTCTAAACTCGTGTGAGATTATCCTAGTCTTTGGAATATCAAAATTTTTAAGAGTATTTCAGATGAAAATTCAAGAAGTGAGTTTGTTAAGTATCTGTATACTTTTTACAGTAGATAGTTTGCAAAAAAGTGTCTGGTTATCATTAAGCTAGAAAATTGTGTGTAAATAAATCTTTTTTGTGCCTTTTAAGAATATACGGTTGGCTAAGTTCGTCTGCGGGACATAGCTTGGCAATAGGCATTTGAAAACAAACCGGTAGAGTGCGCCCATATCCCTTTTTGGTGGACAATGTGATTTTCATGATCCTGAGTACAAACTTAGTTAGTAGACCAATTATCAAGTTAATTGTACTTTGTCCCTTGACAGGGGAACACTTTGATTTCTAGTAATATTTGTCAAGTGACAAACTACTATCAACTTGATTATTGGTCTACTAACTAAGTTCGTATTCAGGATCATGAAAATCATATTGTCCATAAAAAAGGGTGGGACATGACCGCTCTTCACCGCACCGGTTTGGTTTTTTCAAATGCCTACTGCCAAGCAATTTCCCGCAGACGAACTTAGCCGACAATATATATTCTTAAAAGACACCAAAACATTTACTTATACACAAAATTCTAGCTTGATGTTAGTCAGACACTTTTTTGCACGATATCTCCTAGACTAAAATGCTTATTAAAGAATATAATGATAAAAGAAAAAGTACAATTGCAAGTAAAAACTATACTCTTTCTTTCTCTTTAAAGACTTGGGTAAATTATTGTTTAAAAAGAAACAAATTTGAAAGAAAACAAAGTTTTGAAAATGAATGAAGTGAAAGAAAAGGCGGGTTGTTTGTTGTCTTTGGAATATGGATGATGGCTGGGTGGCTTGAGATTTAGCCACGGTTAAACAAACCTGGGGCTCGTGCTATTTTCTTATACCTTGTACAACAGGATTGGTTTTATGATGTCTGAACACAAATGAAAGAAACTCTGTGCATCTCTCCATGTAGGGATGCTCACGGCCGTACTTGATCAGTTTTTACCCTCGGACTTGGGGCACGGGTCTCAAATTTACATAGGTCCATGTCCGTAAATGGAAACATACCTTATATAACAACATACATTGCAAGTACCATCATTCCTGTGAAATTATCATTACCTACCAAGGTCTCTTCCGTTTTATCACTTGAAATAGATACACCGCGATTTTTCTTCTTTTTCTCTTGCAATTACGACCATAACCACTCATAATTACAAGATAAAAGAATAATTTTTTATATGCTAAGTTTTTAAATTTTTTGTCGTAAATCATAAATTTGAAACCCGTCAAAATGAAGATCGTAAGTATGGGTCATGTCAAAACAAATATTTCTATATTGTGGATTTTTTCCGAACTAACTTTTCATACTGCAAAATTTGCTGAAAACGAATTGCATTCTGCTGAAAGATGGCTACAAGTATTAAATTAGTGCGTTGTCATCGTGTTTTGATCTACCCTAAAAGTTTCGAATGTCTCTACTCGGGAAGTTAGTTAAAAATCGATTGCAAGATTTTTACTGACCCACAAACAAACAAACAAATAAACAAGCAAACAAACAAACAAACAAGAAAGAAAGCTAAAAAAAAGTCACAAATAAAAATGACGGTCACCTCACATTGAGTACAGTTTGCCAAATAATGAAATTTAAATAATATGAATATTTAATTTATCAATTAAACATTTTTTTACAGTCTATTAGATTAGAGTTGGCACAATCAAAAGGCGGGCAAATACTGAGGGAAACTATTTTATTGGTCCCCCATGTTGAATGCAACATCAGAAAAAAAATGCTCTACTCTACCCCTGTTCCACAAAAAAAAATANACCATATTTCTGGCTTGACACTATATAGTTTTTATTATCTAAATTATGTACAATCTAGACCGATCTGAGCTAAGGCAGGACTTTGACGCAAACTTTGATAAATATTCAGTTTTGAAACTAGTACGTACACCTGTACATTAGATTTGACAATAACTTAGTCCTGGTAATTTATAGACAATTTTAATAATAATTATTGCAAGGTTATTATGTATTTATATATTTACAACTAAATTGCTAAATTTGTGGAAAATCAAGTCACTGAATATAAGCGTAATCTGTCACCATTAAGCCCTGAGCAGAAACTGCAATAAATATAAAAATGACTAAAACTTGGACCAGAATAATACAAAAATATTTAACTCCAGAAAAAATAGTTTTAAGTTATGAAAATTTATATATTAATTATTATTTAATTTATAAATTAACAGTTTACTGATCCCGAAGTTGTTTATATATTAGTATTGCGTTGATTAGTCATGGGTTAAAGGCTGTACTTTGTTGTTTGTAAAACAGTTGTTCTCCTCATATATCACTGTCTCGTATTTTACAATAGGAACAAGAAAGCATGCTACACCTCATCGGAGATTTTAATAGCCCCTACTATATAATTCCAGGCCAATTTTTGATCCTACATTCGCGGTTCTTTTCACAAGGGGAATACAAATATGTGGCTACACACTTGCCATATCCTTTTATTTCCATTCAGTTTAAGCCAACGCCAACCCATTGGCCAACATCAAACATTTACCCACTTGTCCAGACCAACGTTTGATCCAATATATGAGTTCATTCACACATTACAAGGGCAAAGGGGATAAGCATATCTGGCTCCGCACTTTTCACATCCTTATTTCAATTCCAGATTGGCCTGACACTAAACCATATTTCTGGCTTGACACTATATAGTTTTTATTATCTAAATTATGTACAATCTAGACCGATCTGAGCTAAGGCAGGACTTTGACGCAAACTTTGATAAATATTCAGTTTTGAAACTAGTACGTACACCTGTACATTAGATTTGACAATAACTTAGTCCTGGTAATTTATTGACAATTTTAATAATAATTATTGCAAGGTTATTATGTATTTATATATTTACAACTAAATTGCTAAATTTGTGGAAAATCAAGTCACTGAATATAAGCGTAATCTGTCACCATTAAGCCCTGAGCAGAAACTGCAATAAATATAAATATGACTAAAACTTGGACCAGAATAATACAAAAATATTTAACTCCAGA
>KZ651157.1:393390-419473 GCA_001010745.2 Gerris buenoi | reverse complement strand
TCGGGCAAATTTAGGCCATACTCGTCAAATATCATGTTTGATAAAGATTTGACGAAGCGTCATAATCCTCACAGTCACCTTTCTCTAATAGTGTTACTTGTAGTTTCAAGGCAATCTGTTTTTCTCCATTTTATTTTAAATTATTCATGATCTGTCGTTATTGCTAGGTAAGTTATGTGTTCTTAATCTGGCAATCTTTAGGATTATGATTAGATCAATGAGTCGATTTTTTTAAGGGTTTACATTTTAAATTTTGGTGCTTCAGTCTTTTTATATCTATTTTTTAATAGTTTGAGTTCTCGTTGTTTTCCTTAACTAATACGTTTCTTCTTTTCAATTTTGTTACTTTCTTTTAAATCTCGTGCCAGGGAATTAGGATTTAACAGGAGGTTTATAGGTTTTCATTTATAGTAAAATATTTTGACCATAGGCAGGCTGAAGTTTCAATAAACGACATGCAAACGACTGAAACGAGTGTGACGCTCTTTCACATTGTGCCAGGGAGTTAGAATATAGTAGGAGCTGGATTGGGTTTCCCTTGTATTCGTATAGTACTATATTTTGCCGATAGAGATGTGTATAAATTCTATATAAAATTATATCAGTGCTCCTAGCAGATCAAATGGTAATCAGAATGGATTGATGTTTCATAATTTTACACCTTATGATCCATCTATTATAAAAATTGGACAAATGTGTACTAATTTTCTTTACTGCATGGAAAACCATTGAAAATTGGATATGTGAATTCAATACCAAAAACATTAACATATTGAATGTTGTTCCATGAAATTGAGAAAAAGAGTATTTTGTATTTCATTATTATTTTTGCTCCTTTTCGGATTCTCAACATCGCAATAATCGATTAAGGTGAAGGATTAAGCCGCTTTATGGAATAGTATATATTCTGAGAGGAGTAGTTCATTTCTCACAGCTATACAGTGAATCCAAATATGATTGAAAAGACTTTTAAAATGTTTTGATGTCTTTCTGTTTATTAGGTTATTAAAGTATAAGTCATTTAATTTTAAGCAGCTTAAATGTTTAATACCTTAGATGGAGTACTAAAAAATTACTATATTATTTATTTATTTGCTATATTTCCAATAGAAGCCCTGAAATATTTAAATATAGCACCAGCAAGATAGAAGGTAACAAGAGGTAGCCCGATTGTCACTCTTTAGTACTAAATTTCGCCAATAGGAGCGCACCATGGCAACTGACGTTAGAGGAGGAGGTGTAAAGAAAGACTAAACTGTTAGCTGCACTGGATTTAATGCCCAAAATGGTGATTCATTATTTTTTCTAAGAAGTGGAAAAAATTTCAACACCATCTTACCTCTTGTTTGATTTATACGAATGGTCTTATATTTGATTTATATGAAAGGTTATATAAAAAGTGAAAATTATATAAAAATAAAATGAAAATATTTTTCTTGACTTATCTCCTGTATTAATAAATTTAGGGAACTATTTAGTTTCTCTTTCGATTATGAAGTAAAATTTTATTTGGCTAGCTATGAAGTTAATATTGTTTGTTAGTTTGTATTAGCTATGAAAGAGTTAATAAAACACGAAGATAACTATCCAATGTTGCAAAGCAGTCCAGTTTTGCGGTATAGTATAATTTATTAATTGGACACAATTTTACAGTTGTATAATTTAATAGCGATAGATAATATTTTATTACAAGGTAAATCGTTTAAATTCGCACGGTATTTTCTGATGTTTATCCTTTATTGTTTTCGAGCTTACTGAAGGTAACGGAAGCACTTTGTTCACTATTGAGAACGAAAAAATTGTGTGTCTCCGATTTTAAAAATTTCATGACAGAAATCCGTTTCAGACATCAGGGAATATTTTGGTCTCATGTCTGTCTTTCGATCTGTGTGTCCGCGAATCCGTGAAACGTGTGACGATAAATTGAGTAAATGTCGACCGATTTTGATGAAATTTTGTTGACATTTTCTTTTCCTGACATGTTGAACTATGAAGGAAGGATATTTTTCCATCTATTTTCCTACCTCTAAACTTATTTAACATCTGTTAAACTTAATTTGTCTCACTAAAATCCGAGTTAAACATAAAAGAGATATAACTAGTTACGCGGTATTTTGAACTTAAGCACCCCCCTATATCCCGTCGTCTTAATTGTTACTAACGCAAAGGAATATTTAATAAACGCTGAGAAAAATGTAGAACTCATTGTCCAACAGTTTTCTGTTTAAGGTTTAGTCATAAGGCCCCCATACACGATTTAACATTTTGCGCAAATTTGTTCTGATATCGGGCAAATTTAGGCCATACTCGTCAAATATCATGTTTGTGCAACTACTAAACAGCCCATACACATGATAAGTTCGATTTTAAAATGGTAATAATACTGTCCCAGGAGTCCCAATGACTTGGGGAGACAAACACTCAAACATTTGAGGCTTTTGTCGGACAGAATATTGTTTAGAACCAAGGAGAGTGCAAATGTATATAAGTGTCCTATAGATATTCTTTGAAAATAAGGATAATTTAAACCACCAAGTATAGAGACTATATACAGGTTATAATATAGGCTGAAGTGAGTGGGAAGTGGCACCAGCTTCCCCCTCCCCTGGAATACAAACAAGCTATAAACACAAGACTTTTCTTAGGGTAAAAGTAAAAAGGTAGTGACATGACAGGAGACAGGTATTTAAAAGGTAATTAACAAGCATTCAAATTATATTATAATTTGAAAAATGGCAACTTTGGCAACCAGTACAAAGGTTTCAATCTTTGTATTCTTGTGGTGGGGAAAATGGTACCATCTGCCTTCTCTCTTTAGCTGCTCTATTTAGTCTCTATACTCGGTGATTTAAACAATTTAATTTTAACAATTTGACTTAACTCAGTTTAGCACGTTAAACTAAAGATCGCGAATCCCCCTAATATGTGTGTTAAAGCAATATTTAAAAAAAAATATATATATATAAAAAAATAAATAATAAATCCATAAAAAAGATGCATGTAACAAGTTATGCAAATGTAATGTGTAAATTCTTGTTTATAACTAAGTCACGCAGCTACCGTTAAATTCTCGGATGATTGAATTGTGGTATTTCATATAACCTGAAGATGCAAACTAGGAATTGAGAGTTTTATTCCTATTGGTGCTTCGGTTACAGGTCACAGGTTAAATTTGATACTTTAGACTTGGTTCCAAGATTTCAACCGGTATTTGGAAACCGCAACACGTAAGTAACTGTAATTAGTCTTCTTTCATTAAATTTACCATTTTAAAAACTATCCGGATATTTTTTTTTAATGAATAAATAGTGGTTTGCCTTCTAGAAATGCGAGGAGTCTAAATATCCAAAATACACAATTTAATTAATTGAAATAAGTGAACTGAATTTGTTAGAATTTTTGGAAGCTCAGTACAGAGCAAGCAAGGGAACAATACTATAGAATCGGGGTCTCAAAAAGTGGTTCATTATGCTGCACCCCTATACTAACACTTTCAAGCGGCAGTTTGGTGAAACATTATCGATATCTCGATAAAACCTCGAAATTTATCTGATGTCAGCTGGTAAGAATAAGAGATATTTTCTTACCAAATTTATTTATTTATTTTTTTATTATAGTTTTCTTTATACATATGTACTTCAATGTTTGTTGTTAACCTTATTAATTATCTAAAGGCAGTAACGTCGTAAATAAAGGTGTAACTGTTCCTAGATAACCAATAGCAATCTTCTTTAAGTGGGGGTATCAAATAAATGCTTCTGATAAGGATTTGTTGACAAGCGTCTGTGGGGACGGATGGACAAGGAATAGACCAATAAGACGAGGACCAGTGACCACGTGATCACTTTAATTCGGATTGAGCTCGCTTGGGAGGTTTAGTGTAGGGGTGTAGCATAATGAACCACTTTTCAAATCGCATTCCCTCTACCCCTTCCTTGCTTGGAGTTTGGAAGGATAGTTTGGAAGGATAGGTTATATTTAAAGATATAAAAATAAGGAGACCCCATTTTAAAAATAAAATATATCATAGCAACATGAATGTTATAAACTAGGATTGTAATTGGAGGATTTCTACTTAACTTACTTACCGTTTTATATTTTAAATTCTATATTTTATTCCTTTTTTATCTCTTCAAAAGCTTCAGTAGCTAGAATGATTGGTACTTCTTTAGATTGTTACTCCCCAATGATTTTTTAGAACGTAAATAACATAACTAAATTTCAATTAAGACAAAGGGATGTTTAGTCAAATGTATTTTGGGACAAAGGAATATCACACTTCTGTTTTTATAAGGGGTGCAACAATCAACAATATAAGAAGAACAATCCGTTCACCTTCTTTTGATTATTACTACCCTCTGTTTTATTTGTAAGGAGAGTAACAATCTAAAGAAGTGCCAAATGATTTTCTAGCACTGGTTTAAAATGATGTTACCACGTCCAAAGTCCAAGTGGTTGACTAGTTGTAATCAATAGTGAATTTTTAATATCCACATTTTGTCATTTTTAGTTTTTTTTTTAAAACAAACACAAAAACATGGTTATATGTTAAAGGTAACAAAATTATTTATTTATTATGATCGGTGAATTGAAAACGTATTAGGATTCAATACTGCTGATAGAAATACCTAACTTGTTAAATTCCAAATCAGGATACAATCTGTATTTAAAAATCATAGAAACGTAGTAATTATTATTAATTAATCTTGTATAATATATAGAGATTCTAAAATAGATTTTAGATTTATAATTTGTTGGAGAAATTAAAATATAAAATATATATAACGCAATCACTCATTAGATACTGGTGTGTTTCCTGGTACATCGTATTATAATCTCAGATGCCTAAACTCTATCGTAGCCTTTAAAAGCTTTATAAAGATTTACTTTTTATAAAATTTTACTTTCATTGTCAGATTTCTTAGTTGATTAATACCTTATAATAATACCTTAGTAAGTATATATTTATAATCGGATGTTAGGGTTTATTTCAAAGGGTATTTTAAAGTTATTAAAAAGAAAATATGTCTCAATTATTTCATTACGTAATTTGGTAGCATATGACAAGATTTTCAGAGATGATTTGTAGCATTCCTTTGTTAATAGTATGGCTGATGAGTTTACTAAGCTTTTTTATTCTTAGTTTGTTTGATCCAATGAAGAATTAATGTAGTTGAGTAACTCGTAAATCATTAATTATCTCGAGAAATGTCTCTGAACAACATTACTTACATTGTTGAAATCAAGACAGTCACATAACGTGAAGAATTATAAGTAGTGACATCTTTGTTCTTATTATAATCGCGTATTTGACATTGCTTATCATATTGTATGTTCAAGTAAATGAAAATGCGAAATGATTATTGTTTAAATCATACTTAGTTTACGCAGTCAATGAACCAACCTCTCAACTTAAATATTGTAATAAAGAACTCTTTTTGAATTGAATTTTATTTGTTTTTAATGAGTTGTTATCCTCGTGAACTCAATTCTTCGATAAAATATTTGATTTTTCTTTATAAACGTTGGTTATCTGAGTTTGACGTCTTAAATTCTATGCAAATTTTGGTTATGAGTCGATTCAAGGCACTCTGTATTGCAAAAATAAATTCCTTAGTTTGGTTGTACAAAATTCTCAGAATTTTAAGTCAGGAAATCTGGTGCATAAGAATTAATTATAACGTAAACATGTGATCTCCAGGAAAACCTTAAGATAATATTAACTTAAAAGTAAATTATTAAATTAAATCAAATTATAATTATTATTAACAATGTGAAATAGACAGAGAAAAATAGACTCCAGCACCAGGACTCGAACCACGGGCCTCTATATTTCCGTTACAGTGCTCTGACCAACTAAGCTATACATTTATTTAAAAAAAAAAAAAACTTTCCTTAGTATGAATACTACCAAAAACTTAAAAAATTAATTTCTAATTGATTGTACAAGGTACTGGTACTAATGGGGTACTTTATAATTATAAGCGTTAATTCGAGGTCTAGTTCAATGTCATAAAATTCGACTTCTAGAGAAAATTGAAAGCTTAAATCGGGACTAGATATCGTTATAGACAGAGGAAAATTGTTTTCCAGTATAGCTTAGTTGGTCAGATCACGTTAACGGAAATATAGAGGCCAATGGTTCGAGTCCCGGTGCAGGTGTCTATTTCCCATTGTTAATAATAATTATAATTTTATTTAATTTAAAATGTAAACTTTCCGTAGTATGAGTACTATTCCAAAAACTAAAAAAGGGTAAATTATTTGCAAATAATAAAACATATTATATGCCATGATGATTATTATATTCGCTGTATCGAAAAAAGCACTGATAAGTGTTTTGACACAAGGAAAAGAAATGAAAGACATTGTTCTTTTTTTGGATGATTGGCCAAAAAAACATATATATTATATTAAAGATTTATTTCTACTCCGAGCACTTAAGTAGTTAGTTTATTTTTACGCCAAGATAATTATTGTTTATTGTTTAACAGTTGCTTTCAATAAAACCTAATCAGTTAGTAAACTGGATGATCTTTCACATTGAACCCTATTGTTCAGTTCATTTATCTTCAGTAAGGCTTCTTAAAACTCAAGCCGGTTTCCAATTACAGCTGTGCCTTGTGTCTGGTGCCAAAGTGTCAGTAATGTTCATTAACCACACTACCCTCTTCACTGATTGTCGGAACTAAGCCAATTCGTCTGATCTAAGTACTTAGACAATTAAAATAGTTTTAGTTCCCATCGAATCTCATTACATCAACTAGAATTAAAGTAATCTCTAATTCAAAGATTTGATACGCTCGTATCTTTTGACTTTTGGTCCATTCACTAGTTATTTTCTAAGTCAAAAGTCATTTCCTCATTAGATCGAACTAGGAAAACTTTAATTCCATGATGTCCTATTGTTTACTTGTTTACTTCTACAAATCTTAGTTGAAGTATCAACAATCTTGTAGTCTTAAATAAACAAAACAATCTTGAAATCAATCTTTGAATGAAGACAAAAGATAATAAATAAGCAAAAATCATTCTAGGATGAAAATCTTACAATTATATAAACCTATTTATATACACATATTTATTTACAATACTTACAGATATAATCATGTTTTGAAATCTTTATAGAAAAAAACATTTTATGTCGCTGAATCAGGTTACATCCTTATCAATTAAAAAATGCAAATGTCCACAACTTCTGAGTTTATAGAAATTCAGAAGCTTAAATATTACTGGAATTAGTGTTACTCTACAAGGAAGAATAGTAATGGTTCAATAGAACCACGAATACCACATTATATGTTATATCATCTTTACATTTATTGATACACAAGCATAACCTGTTCAAATTTTTACGTGGCACTAGGAAGGTTCATCAAACATTGCTAAACTCCTTTGCTAAACCCGCAAACTTAAGCGAAGCTGCATCTCGCTATAAACCCTATATCAGGGATCTCTAATCTCTTTGGTTGAATGCCTTGATCTTAGTAGGCTGGTCTATACTGGGCCGAATGAAGTGAACAACACGCAGCCATCGGATCTAATAATGTTAAGAGATATCTGGATAAGGATAAGCCCTATCTATTTCGGCCAAAAAAACTTCAATAAAAATCGTGCTGATCGTTTTGGATGATGTGGAGAATTCGATTATGAAGAACTTATAACTTTGAATTGTTTAGGTTCATTTCTTAATTTCTTCTGTGGCGTTGCGGGCCGGATGAAAACTTCTCGCAATCCGGATACAGCCCCTTAAGCCCCCCCCCCCCTCCATACACGGTCAAACATTTTGCGCAAACATCATGTTTGTGCAAACATTTTGACCATTTATGGGGCTGCTTGATGTTTGCGCCAACATGATTTTTAACCAAATTCTCCCAACATCAGGTTTCAGGTTTGCGCAAACTTTTGCACAAAATGTTTGATCGTGTATGGGGGCCTTTTGACCGTAGTTTGGAGGTATCTGATTTATATAGCTATTTTATTAGTTGTAACCAGAGAGCTCAAATTTGTTTCATATATTGGAGAGGCTTATTCTAGTAATATTAAATCTTAGAGATCTTATTTCACGGGAAGTTTTGAGATAGTTTTAAAACTAAATCGAAATTGATACGAAAATGAAATGTGGGATTCTTATAAAATCTAATAATTAGAAACAGTGAAATAAAGACTCACAAGCTTTCCACGAACATCAACACTAGAGATGTGAGTAACATTTCCTTTTCTTTTTTAACCCTTGAGTGAGCGCACCGCCGTATTTTTAGAAAAAATAGTAGGTACATCTAGGAAGACTTCATGATCATTTATCAGCCAAAAAAACTTCAAACAGAACCGTGCTGATCGTTTTGGTTTTTGATTATGAAGAACTTATAACTTTGCATTGTTAAGGTTCATTTGTTCATTTCTTTTGTGGCACTGCAGGCCGTCTCGCAATCTGCTACAGCTTCTAATAAGAAGGCCTTTACCCCTATATTTATTCGGTAGAAAGTTTGTCATCTTAATACTCTGTGAAATATAACCTAATGTTATTCTATGTCCTCCATCAAAGCAGTTTTTGTTATAAATAAATAGATAAATTTAAGATGGCCTCAAATTTTTCTTTAATCAATTTAAGATGGTCTTCGTACTTTAATTCGAAGACGCACCCCATTTTTGAGCCATCAAAAAGATGAAAAAAGTGCGTCCTAACCCCACAATATCTAATTTTAACTATATTGTGTTTCTCTATTCATTATTATTTATGTTATTTCTTTCTGCTGTACACATATATTTATATGTATTAAATCATGAATTTAGCTTATTTTAAAAAAAAAAAAAAACACATTCCATATTTATGTCACAGTAAGGTTGAAATGTACAAAAGAAAATACGCATGGTTGATAATGAAAATGTTGAATGTTCGCCTCTTTTTTTCATGAATTTTTCATTTTTTTGTAATTTACTAGTTCTTTTAACACAACATGCCAGCACTTATACTGACATGACATGTTCATAGTTCAGTCGCGAAAAAAACATCGCATATAATGAAATTAATCTAAAAACATGAAATATGACAGTTTTTTTTAGTAAGACCATGCTATATAGTTTACAAAAACCATTTTCAAATTACTTTTAAAATATTGTAGAGTGCATAGAGTTTAAATTATTTTGTTTTTTTGAGCATATCTTCAAGGTAATCTTTATACTACGTATGAATAGTATTTTGGCAGACGTTCTATTTTTAGATAGGTTCAATCTCCTAGACCTACCTCAACATTCACTCTTGGAATTACCTTGTGAATCTTAAAAGAGTCTCTCTGTGCGGGGCGACACGCAATTTGTTTGGTTGTCTGTATCGAAGCGTGAACTTAAACTAACAGATTCATCTTGAGTTATTGCACTGTCTTAATAGCTTCATAGCTTCACTTTCATTTACACTGCAATAATAGAAATAAGATAGTTGGATGTGAGGACCAAGATCAAATATTTTAATGCAATCTTTTTGCAATATCTTTAGTAGTACATACCAACTGCTTATACTATTTTTATCCTAGCATACAATTCATTGTAATTATTTTCAACATTCATTTGTGATTTCAGATTATAATTGTTATTAAATGACCACTAAACGCAATTTAAATTTAATTCATCATGAGCTCCAGATTTCTTATTACAATTTTAATAAGAATGAATTAATCACTGCTTTACCTATGTGTTCAAATACCATTCGGTCAAATATTCTCGATCACCAATTACCAATAAAAAAGATGAAGTCTTAAGGTGTTTTATCGTGATTTTAAGTTATAAATAAATTATTGCAGGATAAAAAGAACTTTTTATATACTACGTTTATAAATTTTCTGTCATAAATCATAAATTTGAAACCTGTCAAAATGAGGATTGTAAATATGGGACATGTCGAAACAAATATAAAAAATTGCGGATTTTTTCTAAACAGCAAAATTTGCTGAAAACGAATTAAATTCTGCTGAAAGATGGCTAAAAGTATTAAAATATTTTTATGTCATCGTGTTCTGTCCTATTCTAAAAGTTTCAAATGTCTAGCTACTCAGGAAGTTAGTTAAAAATCTATTGCAAGATTTGTACTGGACAAACAAACAAACAAGAAAGCAAGCTAATAAAAACGTAGTAAAATACTAAGGATGAGACATCGAGTCAATAGGCTGCCAATTTTGTGGCACAAAGCTTCCTTGCATCCTATATCACATACTTTATTGATGGTAAGCTTTCACAACCTATTTTTGTCAAATTTATTTAATTGTTTCCACGATTTTTAATCCATTAAACTTGTTATGATGTTACATGAATTAGATTATCAATTTAGAAAAAAATAAGGAGCGTAGATAGTTGAAATTAATCTGGGACTATCCGCAGGATGCTTTTTTAAAAGCCATCCAAATCAGACAAGTGCTTTTGAAGATCTATATGTCTATAAATGTATGTTTGTGTGCATGTGGAAGAAAAACAAAGGGGGGAGGGGGCAGAATGTTGTAGGTATAGGACCAATAATGGTATAATTTTTACCTACCATTCAAGTTTTATTAAAATTGGACAAGTTTTTAAGACATGTTGGTTCGCAAACATTGGCCGACCGACAGACTCGAAACAAACAATGTTCCCTGATGTCTGAAACGGATTTTTGACATAAATTTTCTGTCTTGGAATTTTTGAAACCGTGGACATAAAAATGTTTCGTTCATCAGAACTGTCACATGGCTTCCGTTACCATCGGTAAGCTCGGAAGAAAAAAAGCAAAAAAAAAACGATGACAAAATATCAATGCAAAGCCATTCTGCTTGATTCATTCCTGATATGTTATTGGGTACTTCATATAATTATTTGTATCGTATTGAAACTATTGAGCAATTATCATCTCTCAAAATTATTAAATGATGAAGTTCTTATTAAACAAATATCTTAGAAAGAACATACTTATAGACTATTACTCAAAAATGACATCATTAGCAACAATGGAGTCAAAAGGAAAGGGAATTATGGAACATCATGACTTTGATTTTTACTTCGAACAAAACAAGATTTGATTTTGACAGCGTTGATTTAATTAACGCATAATTAGGCTATAAATTTCTGAAACAGGTCAATAACCTGCCATCTCTGGCCATATGGTAGTGTTGCGGCTTGGCTACTGAATCAATTACGTTAAACACTAGACGTCGCGTCATTCTTGTAATTATCAAGAACAATTTGGCAGCTTAGTCGTTTTCGCGCGTCCTTGACTTTTGCATTGGCATTCAAGTGCAGAAACCTTTTTTTTGCAAAACAATAAATGACATGTAAATTTTTAATTGGAAACATATTGTTATCTTAGTTAACAAAAAAAAATCTTTATGCAAAGATAGTAATAAGAGAGATATGCCGATGTCTGAGTTAAAAATCGGTCCAAGATAACTCAGACAAACTTTCTCACATATGACTTCATAATTACTTACCCCAGTGTTTTCCATTTATTAGTTTTCGAGATTTCGTAGATATATATTATTTAATTATTATTGTAGATTATATCAAAAATTGTATCGTTAGATTCGTATTAAATGGACTAAATATTTACATTTTTAATCCAAATCGTCGGAACCGTTTCAACTCACTCATATATACGAGTTCATAATTACTTAGCCCAGCGTTTTCCCGGGCTCTCTCCGTCCATTAACTAGATTTCCCCGGGAAAACTGATTATATCGTTGGATTTGTATTCATATAATTGGACTACACATTCGAATGTTTTTATCAAAATCGTCGGAACGGTATCGAGAAATAATTATTTTTCAGAGTTTTTGGGGATTAGTGCACTTTGAAGTTTTTCGTGAAATTAGAAGATCAAATTTTGTTTCTTTGGAGTGATTCTTGACTCAACAACTACTTTCTTTTTTCAAAAATATATTATTTTCTTTAACTTTCAAATTCCCTTAAAGTTTGTAAACCCTAGGTGACTGTTATTTCTTAGGTTGGTCCGTGAAGACAGATAGACTCACATTTACTCTCTTAAAAACTTTCCTTTAAATAATTTATCCAATCAATCTAACTGAAAAATAATTTTTCTCCTTCATATAAAACCAGTTTATTTCATCCGAATTGAAAGATAAGTTTTTTCCCGGATATTTTTTTAGTTGTTAATTTTTATTTGTTCGTTAGAATTTCAGACAAATTGTGAGGAATTCGTTTGATGGATGATTTCAGAGCGTCATTGTGAAACTGGAGTGTTGATGTTTATTTTTTTCCCATCTTTTTTTATATCGAAAAATTCCGGCGTGTTAACGCGGCAAAGTGATGTATAGGTATTTTTAAATTCATCAGCTCCAGGTCAGTAAATTAGTGAATGAGCCGGTAAAGTATCTATGACATTACATCACAGGTTGTCCTCCTGTCTTAACGAAAAAATATCTCTACTAAATATTTCCCTCTAAATCTTTTTTCTCTTTTTTTTCTTTCTTCTCTTGTTCTGCGGTTTGTTTATTCTATAAATCTTGTTTGTTTTAAAATTTATTCATCTGCAATATTTGTCAGAATCCTCGTGCTTCTTGTCTCACTAAATTCGAACTCGATGTCTTTTAAGCTTTAATAAAAATCCTCTAGCGTTTTCAAACAAAACATAATTTAAAACCAGTCGGCTGCATTTTGTCGTTTAAAAAGGTATTTATGATTATTTAATATTCATAATCAATTTAAATAAATCATAGATCTGTTACCACTTGTCTAGTAGAGTTATAATTTTCTTATTTATTTGCTCTTTAAATGTTATACAAGATTTCTAGTTTTTATTTTGTGCCTAAAAAACATTGTAATCTGATATAACATAAAATAAAAATTTGATTTTCATCTAAAATCATTTTCTCCTTTGAAAAGATGTAAACTTAGTAGTTCTTTTAATATTTTTTTGAAGGCAATAAATTAAAGTTAGGAAAATTATGTAAAAACGATCATTGATAGTATAAATCCAAAAGCTGGCTGAATAAAAAAAAAAATGTTCGCATCACTTGATGGTTTGTTAATGACTTGGTTGATTTGTATTAAAGACAAAACCTTTGGTGTAGCCGAACATAAACTCGTCTGTCTGCCATCGCCAAGCTGGGGCGTAAAGCGGGGACGAGCAACATGATTAACATGACAAATTTACGGGCAAACAAATTTTTAAAGTACACGGATTCTAATTACGGAAATTGCTTTTATTTATATTAAAGAAACGCGGAAAATGTTGGCAGACATTTTGCTAGGGGCTTATACGTTCTGCCAGAGCGCGGGGCGTTAATAAAAATAACCACGAGGTACATTATTTAAATTATTTGATATTAATATTGAAACATAATAACAATTTTTCTGAAAAAATGTAATTTTCCTTGTCGTATAAAACCTATAAAAACATAGTGTCCCCCCAGGGGATCGAGCCAGGAACCTCTGAGGTCGAAAAAAAAAAAAAAAAATCATTTTTCATCATATAATTATCATTTTCCAAGTTTCTTCCATATCAAGCTAATTCTGTAGTTAGAATCCGTGTACCTTATAATTTTATTTGCCCCTAAATTTGTCATGTTGAACGCACGCCGCCCCTCGCTTTATGCCCCAGCTTCACGATGGCAGACAGGCAAATTTATGTTCGGCTACACCAAAGGTTTAGTTTTTAATACAAATCAACCTTGCACCTGATGCGAACTTCTTTATGTAGCCAGCTCTCCGTCTAGAATGTTTTGGCTCTTTTAGAATACAAAAAAAAAAACAATTGTAGTAAAAATCAATGATATATACAATTGTTGAGTCTAATCAAAAGGATAAAATATTATATAAACACGTCACTCCACTTCTAAGTAGCCTCTTTTCCTTTTCAAAAAGCTTTTTATAAACTTAAAAATCTCTGCAGAAGCTATTTCTGTTTTGTTTACATATCTTAAAAAAGCTCCCGCCTAACGCCAAATATTTGCATTCCTCTTTAGCTAAAATGTACATTTGTTAGTTAAACTTCGCTACATTGTTGCAACTCTGACAATGAATGAGTGCATTGCACTCAACATTCTTTTTATCTCTCTTCTTATACTAAGGTATATTAGGCGAAGATAAATATCAATCAAATTTAGTGTAAACACTTTGAAAGTGTTATCTATCAGTGTTCAATTTATTTTGGGTTTTAAGTGCTTGTTTGTAAATGTATTATGTATGTTTTACTATTGTCAGAAGCAGAATTAAACATAACGGGTTTTGAGCAATGACACTAAACAAAGCGCCTCTCCACAGACATTAGTTGTAATAACAAACCAAGTTTTCACTCTTTCTCTTTTTTGCCCATCAATTTGCAGTATGACGAATAAAAGATAAATTAGGAAAAAGAAATACTACTTATAAGATGACTTGCTCTTTTTAAAATCTGGTGGTGTTTACTTTCTCATATAAGTAATATATACATATAGGATTCACTTAGATAGAAGTTCCTATTATTTTAGACATCAGAGAACATTTTTGGTTCTGTTTCTTTTTGTCGGTCTGTCGCACAATTCATTTTTTCGAACAAATGTATATTAAAATCCACACGTCCTATTTTAATTAAATTTGTATAGTAGGTCATAATTAGCTCATTGTTAGTCCCATATAAGTTTCATTTCTGCGCATATTTGTATCTTTTCTATATTCGCACAAACATATACATTTATTTACACTTATAGCTTCAAAAGTACTTATCTGATGTGTATGAAACTTTTATAGTTTATCGAAAGTAACCCGCAGAAAGCCCCAGATTAATTAGAACCGTCTGCGTTCTTTAACATATTCTAAATTACGATACTTTAATCCCTGCAAAAAATCAAAACAATTATGAGATATTGAAAACACGGTGGAAACTATTAAACAAACTGTACTCTATTAACAATTAGTTTTTACTTTTGACAATCAGATTGGCCAATCTAAATGAGCATAAACATAAAGCCACTAGCCTTGTAGGAGGGGTGGGCCCAGTTACATTTATATTTTCCTAATTGGGCCGACCTTCTCGAATTGAAAATCCAGCGCTCTCATTGACTGCCATCCACATTTCTTCGATTTTACCGTGCTGACAAAAGTTAATTCTAATTCTAATTGTAAAAAAAGTAGAGACAGTGCTTGCAAAAGCATAAAAGCAATCAAGTCCTTGATAGGATGCGAGGAAGATATGTGCACCTATTGGCAGTCTATTTAATATTACTACCGTATTACTTAATATTTTATTAAAGTATTATATTTATTTATCATATACTATATACGGATTCTAGATTCTACAAATATGATCAGTAGCGTATGATAATGACATTTTGTTGAGAATTGTGTGCCAGTACTGCATACCAGTACCGCAGACGACTATGAGAAGATGATCCAGTTAATCGGAGGGGTGCATGTGACATGAGATAAGCCGACAGGATTAGTTCAGTGATAATTTTACCATGTACGGTCGCGGGGTCACCAGAGTCAAGTGCGCGTTGAGATAGGTCCGGGACAAACTGTCTCCTGCTATTGAATGACCAAGGTCGCATCGAGTGCAATAACCTAACTCTCCCTCATTTCCTTATTAACACATTTTAACTTTAACACCACCAAGTGTTTGCATTGACCAGCAATGTGGACATGGATCGATTGCTTCGTTATAAAAATGTTTTATCTATCTTAAACTCAGAATATCTTTGCAATTCAATCTTTGATTTAAAGATACTTATGATGATGTATTTGTTATGTTTAGACGATACTCCTCCAACATTGCAGCAAACTAAAATGACATTTTGTTAATAAACAGTATGATAGTTTGTAAGGTCAATACACACAAAGCCCTCGTAAATTGATTGTGTATAATGTTTATAATAAGCAGAATTATTCATATGCAACAACTGAGAGTCAGAACAAACGACTTTCAAATGAATAAACTGTAACAAATCATAAGTAGAAATTCCTTTATGACGTTCGTACTAAGTATATCCTATTTTAATGCTAAATAAAATAATATTTAGCTTAGCAAAAAAAAAAAAAAAAAAAAAAAAAAAAAAAAAAAAAAAAAAAAAAAAAACATTAAATATGTACAGAATTAAATACGTCTGGCGTGGCGTGTGGATTAAATTGCATACCGCCTCTGTTCGGTCATCGTCATCACTGAATCAATGGGGGTACGAGGTCATGGATTCGATCCCTCACCGTGATGCTCTGATTTATATAGCTTACAAATGATAACATCAGTCTTAATTCGGCGGTACGATGCAGAGGTATGTGTGAAGTGGCTAAAACTCTCCACCACGGGGCTAGTAAAATGGCTCAAAAGATAGCCTAATTGCTAGGTTCCAACAAGTGGTTCATCCTACCCGTGTAGCACTAGTACTAGGACCTTACTATTACTACTACTATTAAATATGTTATAAAATTATAAATTTAATTACACATATTATAATATATTACATATACCTGTATATATATTATACTGTATATATTATATGCAATGAAATAAATTGAATGCGTTGCAATCTTGTCGATAATTCAGAAGTCGTCAGTCTAATTGGCCGAATATGTTGAAATCTAGCAGTTAAGGCAAGGCGAAGTAGTTTTACACTGAATGTATGTAGATGTGTAGTGGGGCTGAGTGAGATTAAACTACTTAAGGTTTCACAAGAGTTTCTCTTAATGATGTTTAGTAGGTTTCAATGGTTCTACCGATAGAACCTCATTTTAGGTTTTGCAACTCCTAATCATTCGCAAGCAATTTCGAGAGGGGTATTTGCGGCTGGATATATCGTACGTATCTTTTGAAGAGGGTAAAACTCTGTAAGATTAAACCTCAGGCAGGGGTTTTAAGTGTAAAAGGTACGANGTGCAAAAAAGTGCGTGACTAATATCAAGCTAGAATTTTGTATACAAGTTATTCTTTTAGTCTCTTTTAAGAATATGTGGTCGGCTTATTTCGTCTGCAGGACATAGCTTGGCAATATGCGTTTGATAAAAGAACTGGTGGAGAGTGGCCTTGTCCCGCCAATTATGGTGGACAATGTGATTTTCATGATAGAGTACAACATTAGTTAGTAGACCGAAAATCTAGTTGATGTTACTTTTTCTTTTGATAGATGACCACTTTGATTTGGAGTACTATTTTAATAACTAGCATCATCAACTTGATTTTAGATTGGAACTACAATCTCAACTTTATTTATTTGTATTTTGTTAAGTAGGCATCAGGGAATTCGTATTTAACTTCTAGTCCTTGGAAACCTTATGTCTACCTGATGTCTCGGTTAATTTTGGAGGTTCTCAATTCAAAATAATACATACTTACAATTGTATTTGAGCTATGCCATGAATATATAGTGCCCCTGTAAGATGTCTATGTCTATGTTGCATAATTCTGAAGAGCAGTTCACCAGTTCCCCCTTAAAAATGTTAACAAACATGGAAATCTCACTTATATTACTTACTGTACATAATATTTTCGTCGAATAAAATAAATGTTAAAAGAGTTATCGTATTTTTAAGAGTAAATCGTATTTTTTTTATTTATTTTAAATCCGAATTGTGATAAATTTGTTTGAGAAAAGCATCATTAACTTCAATTAAAAAAGCTTAGAAGAGGTCATTACTACGTGTTCTGTTGTGTTAATGTTGTTTTGAATTTATTAATTAACAAATAAAAATAAATAACAAACTCTTTTTACAATTAGTATTTACTTTTGAAAAATAATAATAATATTAGATCATTGACCTCCGTAGTTAACCAGAAATAAATATACTATATTTAATATTAAAACTGCAACCTCACAAAATGTTTGGCATCAAAATATCAACTACTGTGATATTGTCAAAGGAAATACCTTAGCTTTGTTTAGGGCGCGGCAGAATTTAAACTGCAAATATTTAATTCAAGTGTGGACCCAGACATGTTCTTGGCACTTTGCTCTAAAATGAATCAGAAATTTTGACCTCACCACTGTATTGACTAATGCTTTTGTTATATTCGGCTTCTTACGTCAGTTGAGGCTATAGTGGACTCAAAAACAAAAAAAAAATCGAGTAAAAGACTGTTTGTTATTTGATCGTTAAATTAATTATACATTAGATTAATTAAGCCGTCCAAATATATCTATATTTGGATCATTGTTTTGCTCCTTTCCTATCATCTTAAGATCTTAAGAACTAATTGTTGAATAATTGAACAAAAGATGCGACTATACTTTCAACCAGCTAACTATTTTTAACCTTGCAGTACACTCGACGTTTAATCTGATTTTATTTTCTACCTTTAGATCTTTAAATAACTTTTCTATTTTTTTCTTTCTCATAATCAAAAGGTGTAATTGAATTTACTTTTAACTTTAAGCTTCAGCTGTTTTGTCTTAATATTTTTTGTTTTTACAATACACTCTTAGTAACAAGTTCCATTTATAACTACAGTCTATAAGATTAGAGTTGGCACAATCGAAGGCGGGAAACAACAAACGTGGAGGTAGTTTTGGGGTTATAAAAAGGGAAAATCAGAGTTGCCATGTTAAATTTTTTTTTGGAACTGGGGTAGAGTAGAGCATTTTTTTCTGAAGTTGCATTCAACATGGGGGACCAATAAAATCGTTTCCCTCAAAATTTTCCCGCCTTTTGATTGTGCCAACTCTAATCTTATAGACTGTAGATCCCTTAAACTTTTTTAGACTCATTTAAAACTTTGTTTTACTTATTTCCCTTAAGGTGACTTATAAAATAAGATAAGCTGAACAAGATAATAAACGTAATTTAATATAGAATAAATAATAGGCCTGCAATTTATTCAGTTAACTGAATACATTTTCTATACTTTATTAAATTTTAATTTGTTGATAATAAAGAAATAATTTTCCTCTTAATGCTTCTATTTCTTCAAGAAATATCATTCTTATTGTGAAATAAACAAATATTTCAAAAAATATTATGTGAAAAATTAACTTTATCTTGAAGCTAAATAACAATGCTAATTTCTGCGTTCTTTCTTCGGGCAATTTATTTATGTTTAATTAACTGACCTGTGTTGCTCGAGACAGTATCATTTTTAAAAATATATTGATAACTATTGCCTTTATTTAGTGTTTATTTAGTGTATAGGTGAGTATTTTATAATGTTTTGTTACACTACACTCAGCAACCTCTGGCTAGAGATGAGTTTTAAGATTTTAAAAAAAATATATTTTAAAACGCTTTGCCTATAAAAATTTTACCAGAAATGAAAAAAAAAAAAAAGAAAGAAAACGACATTACTATTACAAATTTTTGGAATCTTAAATATACATATATATAGAATGTTGCATGAAATTATAGATCAATTCTAAATTACACGTTTATGCAAAATATGTTACCCCCTCCCATCGCTCCTTACAAACAATTCAATACTTGCAAGAGAATTGCCCTGACTTTCGGCAACATTGTGCTTAACACATCTTCAATGTTTGTTATATTTTAACACTGAGTATCTCCTACCATTTACCTCTCGACGTTTAATCTGATTTTATTTTCTACCTTTAGATCTTTAAATAACTTTTCTATTTTTTTCTTTCTCATAATCAAAAGGTGTAATTGAATTTACTTTTAACTTTAAGCTTCAGCTGTTTTGTCTTAATATTTTTTGTTTTTACAATACACTCTTAGTAACAAGTTCNCGGGTATCCAGCTAGTATATATATATATATATTATGTATACGCACACATACACAGGATATATATATACATTCAAAACAACAGTAAAAAATAAACTTTACCTTCTTTAGAATATATGGTAATAGAAGTAGAACAATAATCATTATAAGAACAATAAAACCATGAAAAAATTTACTTTAAAGGCTATAAGACCCACGTTTATTATTATTCCATGTATAGATCAGTCCCATCATCAAATAACTAGATACATTCGAGAAAGACCTGTCCTATTTATATATTATGGGTAAGGGGTTATGTTATTGCTTTGGCTAAGAAACGAGTAGATGGGTGCCATTTCGAGCTAAGTAATGCCCAGTATGAAATATGTGCAATTACTTTTCTTCTACAGTCTTTATGTGAGCCAACAGACCCCCCTGATTTAAGGGTTGGAAAAGAAAAACCTTGTATATGCAGGAAGTACTGGCTTTAAGGAAGTTATACGTCAACCTGAAACCTATTTCTTGCCTTTCTTCTAAGCACGCGCTGATACTGCTGTTTCACTAAATATATTTATCTACTGTAGAGATGCAAATAAATATATATATAATATATACTCACACATTATTCTTCATGGTTACGCACAAAATCTAAGCTTGATAACAAATATTAAATATTAAACTCTGAACAGACTAGGGCCTGTAAAAATAAAGCATGAATTATACAGGCCGCTAGTTCGAGAAGCGGCCGCGGCGTGCAGGAAGCGCTAGTAGTTCTAAGCGTCAGCTGTTCAATTTGTAGCATTCAATATTTTTAACACTGCGGATGGTTTTGGTAAAGATGTAACCCATAAATATGCATTTATGGTCTTGAAGATTACGGCAATAGAAGTGAAAAATTGTATTTTGTTATATTGTACATAATTCCAATTTTTCTTAAACTTTTCTTTTGATTACATTTTTAGCACTCAAACGCTGAGAAAGAAATGTATTTAAATTCCTTATACACTTACGATATGACTAATTAATCTAACAGACTGAAGATGACCTTTGGAAAGGTCGAAACGTTTCATAAGTAAAATGGTTTAAGCGTTATATCCCCCCCCCCCTCCCCTTATATTACCCATCATTATTGTAACAAGGTGTTTAAACTCTACGTTTAATTACCACACTTAATATCTTTCTTTTTCTGTTTCAGAAAGAATACTGGGACGAATGTATATTTAACGAAGTAATGGAATCGAATCTGTACAATACTTATTCTTCGGGAAAGTACTCGAACGCTAGACGGACTCTCTACCTCGGCCTGAACAGGTTGGGAGAGCCGCGACGAGTTCAGATCCGAGGAGGTAGCTTGGGCAAGCTGGCCGCCTACACCAGGGTGCTGACGCAGGCGGTTGCTCCCAGGCAAGCGGCGGGAGTCAGGTGTAGGGGCTCCGGTCCGCCCGGAAGTAGAGAGACGGGCAAGTGCCTGAGGAGGCAGGGTGGACAAGGTCCTCAAAGAGCTGCCGCCCCTCACGGCAGACCTCGGCAGAGGAGAAAGAGAAAGAGGTGTCGAGAAGGAGAACCTTGCCCTCGGAGACGGCGTCCCTTGCCGCCTCCACACCCCCGACGTCACAGGAAGCACAGAGCCCCGCCTACCCTGGCTCCTGAAGACGACCCGGAAGACGATTCCTTCGAGGACGACGATCTTCCGGAACTCTTCATGGACGACAACGAGTGAAATATGTGTATTTATATTGGCTCACACATCCTGCTGTCTCTCGTACTCAATATCGCAATGTCCGATCGAAAGCAAAGCTTAAATAAATCGGTACCGTCACCCACCTAGTGTAAAACGTTTTAGGTCTGGTATCGCTTTTTAATATTTTTTTTTTTTTTTTTTTTTTTACTCTTTAAGTAGCTGCGAAGTATCGAGTGTTTGTATCGTTTCTTCGATCACTTCTGGAAGCTTCACACATTTACATATAGACTCACTTGACAATAATAAGTGACTTACATTTGGACAATAATACTCTAAATAATTTTTTCGCTATATAAACTTCAATTAAGTTTCACTCGGTATGAAAGAAAATGAAGTAATATAATAAGCGTGCGTTTATATAATTTAATCTGCTAGTTAATGACACTAATATTGTTTCTACTTTACTGCCGCGTACTTTCAAATAGTCCCGCCCATTAACAAGCTTACATTAACACAAAACTACTTTTTATAAGAATTTATGAACTCCAGTGTAAATATTTTTTCTACGTTATTTTTTTAATTTAATCGAGAAGCTTAAATAGCTAAAATACTGAGATATACGTGAGATTTCCAGGACGTGTGAAGCCATTGAAAGTATTACAGATCTTAGACTGTCCGATTTTGTACAGATGATTAGTTTAAGTTCGTAGTTCGTAAGCTTTTGTAAAACGTGCTTAATTATTATTTTTATTTTCTCTCTCTTCTCGCTTTCATTTTTATTTAAGAAATCAAATTTTTTAGTATTGCATTTTTTTTTTTTTATAATTTTTATTTTGACACTGTTTCAAAATTTATTTTATTATTTTATTTTAAAGGCTTTAGAATAAGTCTTTTTTTTTATTTCAAATTTATTGTTTCAAGAAACTTAAAACTGCCATCAAGTTGATTATATTATTGTATTATTACCACTTATTACCAACAACTACTTTTTTACTTTTTTTTTATAAAATCTTCAATATCTCATTTTATTTATTCTTATGTAAAAAAAAAAAAAATAAATAAAATAACAGTCAGTACTCGAAAACTGACTGTATACTTTAATTCAACACTAAGAGAAATCCTGGTTAAAGAGTGGTAATTGAGGGATTGATGTGTGCATTTGACTATTTGACAATATAGGTCACATTTATTTGGTAAAAGGGGTCTGATTACCACTTAACCCTACTTTTTTTTTCAAAAATTGGTGCTTAGCAAAAATGTGAACTATGGAATAGAAATAATAAGGTAATGCTATAATAAAAAACGAAGTAGAATAATTAGTGACACAAAATAACAACAATTCTTTATCAACAATATCNTAATTTTTTATTTTTTATTTTTTATTTCTCTTAATTATTATTTTATTATAATTATTAATTATTTTGATTGTAACCGTTAATATTCAGAGATGAGTAATTAGACATATTATGTCAAATTATTTTAATATTTATGTAATTTGTTGATTGTAAACAATGAATGTTAATGTTAATTTTTTTTTTCTTTCCCAAATATTATTAAAAACTTTTACTAAGTGTGATATTTTGAGATTAATAGAATATTTGAAAAGAGACCTGTTCATGAAATAAAACTATTATTACTAATAGATAATTAATAATGAACCTTCAACTTGTTTATTTTGTTTTCTTTCTTTTTGAAGTATCAGTAATTTATATTTTATCCTAAATTAAATAATATATCAAAACAAATTCAATTCCCACTTAAATTTTGATAACGTTGCATTTATTTAAGTAAATACAACTATTTGTCTTATATTGGAATAAAAACTTTAGTAAATATTTCCTCTTTATCGTGAAAAGGAAATATTGCAATTAAAAACTGCAATTAAAAATAAAATTAGATTGTTTATTTATTATACCTACTTAAAAAAAAATTGGTATTTCATACAGTATTTTGGATTCATATTTTATTGTCCGCATAAAATTAGTTAAACAAATTTAGGCCATACACGTCAAACATCAAACAGCCCCATACACAGTCAAAATGTTTGCGCAAACATGACTTGCCCGACTTCAGGATTGCACAAACATCGTAATGTTTGATCGTGTATGGAGGCCTAAACAAATAATTACAAATAAGAAAGTTATTTGTATTTATGATAATTACAATCAATTATTAATAAAAATAAATAAATTGTTGATACTAATTTAATGTGATACACCCTTGTAATTCTCGTACACAATGGATGACTGAAGAGTTGTAATAAGTCGTAACCACTTTTTCATTTTAGACGTTTCAATTATGTTAAAAGGTCATCTTCTGTCAATGTTTTTTTTATTCTGCAATAGAATTTTAATAGTACATCCTATAATTTTATATTTTTTTTTGTTTATAAAACTGTTAAATATTGTTTAACATGTAATATAATCAAAATCTTTTTAGATTTATGATTTATATAACATCAATGAAAGATTTATTTAATGTATAAAAATAAAAAAAACCGAGATTACTAAAAATATGTACTAGTATTTATAACGTTAAATGCTTTGAATTTTTTTTAAATTTAAGTTCAAAACTTAATTAACTTTTATATTTGTAAAATGAATTGTTATACAATATTAATTACTATTATAATTTCATTAGTGAATAAAACCATTGACAGAATATAAATATCCTTTTAACAGGATCGGAACATCTCAAATGAAACTGTGGATTACGTCTTATTACACCTCTTCAGCCTCAGCCATCCATTACTTATAAACAAGAATTATTAATAAGTAAATATTTAAATAATGGTATCATAACTGAAAAATCCAAATCATATATTGATTCTAACTAATAATTTATTGATAAGTCTAAAGGGATAATTTTTTAATCCTAGCGCCTATAGGATAATTTTTTTGGCTCTCAATAATTTAAAACAGACCCGATTGATATATTTTTATGGCTTTATTATGTTCCTCAGGAAAAAAAAAAAGAATAAATAAATCACAAAATTTCATCAGGACTATAAACGTTTGGTTCATCCTTATTAAAATTTATATTTATGATAAATATGTCTATTTTAAGTCATTTGTACAGTAAATATATACTTATAGCCATTTTAAAAATAACTTATAATATGAATTGTTTTTTTATAAAAAGTATACATTTCATTTCCCTTTGTAACCAAAATATTAATTTAAATCAAATTATAATTATTATTAACTACGGGAAACAATCAGAGAAAATCCAAAATAGTAATTACCAAAGTTGAGTAGTGATAGACGTTTTTAGTGCGAATAAAATTAAGTCAATACATGTTACTGAGACGTTTCGACTTCTGTTCTTATACGTTTCGAAAGAGTTAAATCAATTTTAATATTAATTACGGCAGTTATCCTTTTGCAGTCGAGAATCGCTTGGCGGCAAAATTTTGCTTGATTTATANTCTAATACAAAAATAAATTAATAAAATTGAAATTTATAAATATAAAATCAAAATTTGATTAATCTTTTATCATAACAGGGAGTTAACTTGGTTGATTCAGTTTCTGAACTCTTACAATCTATCTTATCGTTATAAGAAGTACATTAACGCTCAAGTTTTATAACTTATTTTCACAATTTTCAAGAATGAATTATAATTATAGTTTATGAATTGCTATTTTTATATAATTTATTACTATTCATTTTTTAATTTAAATCAAATGTAATTATTATTAACACTGGGAGACAGGCAGTGAAAAATAGACTCCAGCGCCAGGACTTGAACCACGGGCCTCTAAATTTCCAGTGTAGCGCTCTTTCCAACTAATTTATTACTATTTCTATTCATTAAATGTATGTATTATATTATTTTCAAATTATTTGTTTTGATTTTTACACTATTAATTTGACAATTTATAAAACTAACAATTGTTAAAATAGTTTACGACACAACTATAATTATTTTCATTATGATTTATAAATAAAATGAGATATTAAACATTTTATCTAAAGAAAAATGTTTTTATTATTATTTAGTAATTATAGATTATTTTTTCACAATTTATGTATTATTTTTCGATCAATATCATTTAATGTTGTCATAAATGACGTTATTTGTCATTTTTTATTGCTTTCAAAAAATGAAGTTTATTATTATTTTTATATATGTATAATTTGAAATAATTGCTCTGGGCAGAAAGCTTTACCTATATTGGATATATTGAATTGTCAATGTAGGGTTACAGCTCACTAGTGTAATTATATTTAATTTAATTGTTTTTCGAAGGTTTTAGAGGATCATTTGGAATAAGAATGAATTGAATTATATTCATTGTCCGTAATAAAAAAATATATTTTTAAAATTGCGCCAACTTTCTGTTTCAAATATGGATTAAATATAACGGGTTTTTTTATTTAAGCCTTGCACATATATTTAAATTAAGTATTTTCTCTCGTATAATTATATTTTTTATATGAGAACAAGAACTTGACCAGTATATTAATCTTGAGTAATTTGATTACACTATCAATAAAATTGGTTTTCTTTGATTATGTATACCAATACAATACTGAGTTAGATAAATTGTTTTAATGTAATATATTTTGCGCCTGTAGAAATTGATTCTACTAAATTAGGTAAAAATAATCCTAGATTCCAGCTTGTTCTAAATTCAGTTCAAACAATTTTTTTATTTTTTATTTTATATACTAGCTTAAAATATATAACTTTGTTTTATCGTATGGGTATTTTACCAATATGCTATCTTACCAATACCATAAATGGATATATTACTAATATATTAATTTTTTTAAAAAAGTTATATATATCTTAATTAACCAA
>KZ651157.1:363562-384709 GCA_001010745.2 Gerris buenoi | reverse complement strand
CGCTAGTTCAAAACGCTGTCGTATCGGTTCAAATCCGTTCAACAAAAAATACGTGATCGGATCGAGGGACGACGCCTTTATAAACATGTAGGTGAAGGGCATCAAATTATCAGGTGTACTCTTTCCCACTTTAAATTAAATACTATAAAATAAACTTTAACAACATTTTGAAGCTAAACTTAATACAACAAAAAACTGTAAAAACGTCTTGAAACGAAAGTTAATAATAAAATGAACCTGTAAAAAGTTATAGTACCTCGTAAGTAATAAATTTTAAAATTCACAGGCATATTAGGTAAATTTAAAGAACAGTTTACTCGTGACGTCACCGGTCAACGTTATATCAAAAAATATATTTCGATCACCTGTTTTTTTTTGTTGTATGAGCACAAATTTCCCTTATATCTCTGAAATGAATCGTTCAATAAATTATAAATTAAACATTTTCTCTATTGCACACAGTTCTAAAAAACAATAAGTTCTGTTTTTCAAGCAATTATACTATAGCCTCGTGTAAAAGATTTGTTTTTAAAAATATAAAAATGTCAATTGATTTATTCAGGCTTATTTATTTAGAAATTATGGATAGGATGTGATAAGCCTTACCGATGATTGGTTTTAAGGTCAGAGGTCACAAAAAAATAAGTTACTATATATTATTTAACAGATGATAATATATAAGTTAATTTATATTTAATAGTTAACTAACATTCGTGCCTCTGCAAGCAAGAAGCAAGGCTCGCTTAAATGTACAGAAATAGGTTTATTATTACAGGATTAAAATGTAAAACATGATAAGATATTACTTTTACAATTCAATTTTTTATAAATAAATGTAACTTTTTGTAAGTTAGCTAATTCTCTTTCTTACTTATGTATGAATTTACCTGAAGAGTTATAACTCATAATTTATTTGCAACTCTTAATAATTCACAATATAAAAATATTAATAATTATACAATTTTCAAATTAATTACAATCTAGTGATCTAGTCAATTGTAAACTCACTTTTTCACCTGTGGTACCTGATTGAGTTACTAATGAATTTGAGCTCTAAATGAATTGTTGAACGAAATCATGACAGGTTTAAACCATTCAACATTCAACAGGTTTGATTTTATTAGCTGAGCAGAATTATCTGCGAGAGAGCATTCCACTGCCATCTAGCGGTGAAATCATCAAAATAACTTTTATCTAGAACGTGCTCTAGACTCTAGATAACTTTATCAGCTAAACAGCTGTTATTAGTATGTTATATTCAATTCAGTCAATATACGTTACTTTTTTGATTAATGAATTAAAATATAGATTTATATTTTATTTAATAACTATTAAGCGTGTTTTAAAACCCTTATTATTAAAGAGGTAGAAATTATTATTTTTTATTTATTTTATTTTTTTTTTCAAAATAATGTTAAAAACAGTAATTTTAGCAAAAAATTGCTTAAAATTAAATTTATTTTGAGGATTGTTCAATGTACTAAAATTAATTCAGTTTTGTTGACTCAAGATTCCTGAGTTTTACCAGAATGAACAAATTATAAAGAAAGGTAAGAGGTAAGTACAATATATTTGGTAGGTATAATAAAATAAGTTATATACGTTACTTACTACATGAAATATAAATATACAAAATTACACAAACATAATTTTAGCGTATTTTCGCAAAATAAGTAGCATGCTAATTATAATAACTTAAACCGACTAATTAAGTACTAAATATACAATAAAAATTAAATAAGGCATTAAAACAAATCGGATTAAGAATATTGTATTATGTCATAACTTTAGCTTTTTAATCTGTTAAAGAATTTGATTTTATTACTTTAGAATTTAGAATATAATTTATAACTTAGGAAGAGATTGCACTACAAAATCTTAATGTTATTAAATTAATTTATTTACTGTATTAAATTAGTTTTTAGGCTATACTCATTTCTAAAATATGTACATATTATAGTTTTATTGAATTCTTGTCGATTTTTTTTTTTTTTTTTTTTAATTTAGTTTATGTTTGCAAATTCCACTTTTATTTCTTCTATAATTAAAAAAAAATCAATAGTAAAAAAGTAATTTTAAATTTTAATAATCATNTTTTTTTCTGAAGTTGCATTCAACATGGGGGACCAATAAAATCGTTTCCCTCAAAATTTTCCCGCCTTTTGATTGTGCCAACTCTAATCTTAAAGACTGTAGTTTTACTTTAATTTAAAAAACATAAAATTAAGCCAGTTGCTATAGCCCTAAGGGCTCGTTTTTTATAAGCTGATAACTTGCCAACATTAAGAAGTTTAAACTGTTTACCTTTTATCAATAACTAATGATTCGGCGCTATTCGCGATGTTTCACACATTGTATTTTAAAATCGATCCGCTAGTTCAAAACGCTGTCGTATCGGTTCAAATCCGTTCAACAAAAAATACGTGATCGGATCGAGGGACGACGCCTTTATAAACATGTAGGTGAAGGGCATCAAATTATCAGGTGTACTCTTTCCCACTATAAATTAAATACTATAAAATAAACTTTAACAACATTTTGAAGCTAAACTTAATACAACAAAAAACTGTAAAAACGTCTTGAAACGAAAGTTAATAATAAAATGAACCTGTAAAAAGTTATAGTACCTCGTAAGTAATAAATTTTAAAATTCACAGGCATATTAGGTAAATTTAAAGAACAGTTTACTCGTGACGTCACCGGTCAACGTTATATCAAAAAATATATTTCGATCACCTGTTTTTTTTTGTTGTATGAGCACAAATTTCCCTTATATCTCTGAAATGAATCGTTCAATAAATTATAAATTAAACATTTTCTCTATTGCACACAGTTCTAAAAAACAATAAGTTCTGTTTTTCAAGCAATTATACTATAGCCTCGTGTAAAAGATTTGTTTTTAAAAATATAAAAATGTCAATTGATTTATTCAGGCTTATTTATTTAGAAATTATGGATAGGATGTGATAAGCCTTACCGATGATTGGTTTTAAGGTCAGAGGTCACAAAAAAATAAGTTACTATATATTATTTAACAGATGATAATATATAAGTTAATTTATATTTAATAGTTAACTAACATTCGTGCCTCTGCAAGCAAGAAGCAAGGCTCGCTTAAATGTACAGAAATAGGTTTATTATTACAGGATTAAAATGTAAAACATGATAAGATATTACTTTTACAATTCAATTTTTTATAAATAAATGTAACTTTTTGTAAGTTAGCTAATTCTCTTTCTTACTTATGTATGAATTTACCTGAAGAGTTATAACTCATAATTTATTTGCAACTCTTAATAATTCACAATATAAAAATAATAATTATACAATTTTCAAATTAATTACAATCTAGTGATCCAGTCAATTGTAAACTCACTTTTTCACCTGTGGTACCTGATTGAGTTACTAATGAATTTGAGCTCTAAATGAATTGTTGAACGAAATCATGACAGGTTTAAACCATTCAACATTCAACAGGTTTGATTTTATTAGCTGAGCAGAATTATCTGCGAGAGAGCATTCCACTGCCATCTAGCGGTGAAATCATCAAAATAACTTTTATCTAGAACGTGCTCTAGACTCTAGATAACTTTATCAGCTAAACAGCTGTTATTAGTATGTTATATTCAATTCAGTCAATATACGTTACTTTTTTGATTAATGAATTAAAATATAGATTTATATTTTATTTAATAACTATTAAGCGTGTTTTAAAACCCTTATTATTAAAGAGGTAGAAATTATTATTTTTTATTTATTTTATTTTTTTTTTCAAAATAATGTTAAAAACAGTAATTTTAGCAAAAAATTGCTTAAAATTAAATTTATTTTGAGGATTGTTCAATGTACTAAAATTAATTCAGTTTTGTTGACTCAAGATTCCTGAGTTTTACCAGAATGAACAAATTATAAAGAAAGGTAAGAGGTAAGTACAATATATTTGGTAGGTATAATAAAATAAGTTATATACGTTACTTACTACATGAAATATAAATATACAAAATTACACAAACATAATTTTAGCGTATTTTCGCAAAATAAGTAGCATGCTAATTATAATAACTTAAACCGACTAATTAAGTACTAAATATACAATAAAAATTAAATAAGGCATTAAAACAAATCGGATTAAGAATATTGTATTATGTCATAACTTTAGCTTTTTAATCTGTTAAAGAATTTGATTTTATTACTTTAGAATTTAGAATATAATTTATAACTTAGGAAGAGATTGCACTACAAAATCTTAATGTTATTAAATTAATTTATTTACTGTATTAAATTAGTTTTTAGGCTATACTCATTTCTAAAATATGTACATATTATAGTTTTATTGAATTCTTGTCGATTTTTTTTTTTTTTTTTTTTTACGTGGAGCGACATCTTCATTGATAACATGTTATTTTATTAACTTTCCAAAGTAAAAGTATGGTGAAGGTATGAAAGTACGATAGTGAGATGAAAGTACGATAGTGAGATTTTGTGATGTTGATTCACACGGTATTTAGATACAAATTGACTGCAAATACATAATTGATTGCTNGGGGGGGGACGACTTAAATTGTTAGATTCGTATAAATGGAATAATTTTGAGAAAAACAATTTCTCAGTTTTTTTTTTTCCAAAGTAGATGTAAAGGTGCAAATGTTTTATAATATATTTTTTTTAATTTATAAAACTAAATTAGTTTAAGATAGAAAGTTAAAAGGTGAAGAGAGTAGGCGCGCTAGTCCAGATTGAGAATTGATTATTTGGCGGGAATGTGTCAGTAGAGTAGAGGGGCAGTTGTAGGGGTTCCGTTGGCAACACTGTGAGTTGAATCAGCTGATGGCGGGAATGAGGTCAGCTCTCGATCCGGCCCAGCTGAAGTCTATCTCCTGTCATGGCTGCTCTGGCCCGGGCTCTCTCTCGATCCGCCCTTAAAATTGCCTTTCAACGGTCACCGCACCGGTCTTTTAGTAATTCGAGCGCAAAACAAACGCGGAAATGGTTACTTAGTGCTCTAGGATGTACCACGGGTGTTGGACTCGTCCTTTTAACCTCGTACAATCTCAAATCTATCAACAAAGTCTACGCTTTTAGATCGAAAAAGGTAAATAATTTTAATTTACTACCTTTGTTTACATTTAAATTAACAAAATAAAAACAAATAATTAAATTAATAATATTAAAATATGAATTTATCGGTAAAAGAAACTCGTCTTAAAATATCGAATATTTGATTTGTTTATTTACTGCAGTGCCTTATCAGCAGCACTGCAGGCAACTGATAACATAATCAATACATGATATCACACAATTTCGGTTTATTGTTTTGTAAACAAAGAGCCTTTCATTTTTCATTGATTAAACCAAGCTGAATTCGATTTTATTCTTAATAATTTTTCTTTCATATAAAACCTCTGGTTTTTATATTTATTTTTAATTATAGCTAAACAAATATTATTAGTTTTATTCAAGTATTTATTTTTTGATACGAGATAGTAGGCACTTCAAATTGGAATATTAAGACCATGTCTTCTGGATATATGTGTATAAATAAAAACCAATAGTGGTGTCGTATTTCGTTCGCTCTCTGTTATTATTAGATTTGGGATTTTATTCTTATAAAATCGACCTAATTAACATGAACATGTCTTATCAATGTCATTACTCAACACATTCCGAGTATAAAATTTACTTATAGTACGAAACAAATTGTAAACATGACAAAGATAACATGAAGTAAGAATAATATCCTATTATTGATAGACCACTATATCGGTAAACAAAATACTTTTATTATTTCTATTTCTAGTAAACATTATAATATAACCAACTATTTCTTTTTATTTATTTATTTCTTTTTTATCGTTTTAAAATATAATTTAAACCGACTTTGTTAGTACCTTCTCTTATAAAATAGGACATTTAATTATTATAGACATATAATTAAAATATTAACAAAACAGTTAAGATATTTTCATTTGTTAATACTGTCGTTGTTTCTTTAACGAATTTTAAAGATTTGCAACTTAATTTAAGTTTTATTTATTTTGTCAAATAATTATTGTTTTCTTTTATGAAAGATAATAACTTTAGGTTATTATTTAATTTAAATTTGCATGATGTCATATATATTTTGGTGTGTTTATGAAAATTAATTTGTTTACTTCTTATGTAGGAAAATAGAACATTATTTAGAAGATAGTATAATATTATAGCAAACTTTGCTGCAGTTTTATCTCTATATAAAATTAATATTATAGGATAGAATAGTTAGTGTAGTTTGTATTTACTAGAAGGAAGTTAAGATGATTATAATCGAATACTCTTAGAGAAACGTAATGATAAGTTACGTAGTTTCAATTCAAGGTTGTTTCTTAGAGGTATTACTATGCATTTAAATAGTCAACAAATAGTTGGTTGTGTGATCTCATCGCATCACATCTTTGTTTCTTAAGTCATTGCCGAATTAAATTAAATTGCCCATAATTATAATACAGACTTGCACCTGATGTCATCTGATTATAACTTTGGATTAGTAAGAAATGTTACCATTGCTAATTGGTAAATTAATACTGTTTAAACACAAACAATAATAATTTTGCACTTAAGTTACGTAAATATAAGAAGGTAAGTAGTGGGAGATAGTAACCTTCAGATTCTTAAGTGGAGTTAATGAAAGCTTTATATCCGCTTTATTGTCTTCAGGAGTCTTCCTCTAGGTCTGAATAGTTTAATTACATTAAGGATATCAAAACTTCTCACTATTTTGTTGTGAGTATTGATAATCTGGTGCAATTTGCATTAGTATTGATAACCCATAACCTGTTTCTTAAAAATTACCTTTCTTATACCTTATCAGTTTTCTATTAAAGTGCGTTTAAACGGTGAAATAAATATGACTGAAGCAATGAAATTGAAGCTTGTAAGCACAGCACCAATTCTATGAAACTGCAATCGGATTGAATGTTTACTTGGAATCATCAAATTGAACTCGATAAACAAGTTGTCTTCTTTTTGATGGATTGGAAGGTTTCAGATTGAGAAGTCGGATTGCATAGGTTATGTTTATGATTTTCACTAGTGTAACAAACACCTTACCCTCTTGAAATTTAACCGTCTAAACGTAACTTACCCCCTTGAAATTTTACCATCACCTTGTGAGGATGCAGATTTTTTAGATTTTTTTTTTGGGGGGGGACGACTTAAATTGTTAGATTCGTATAAATGGAATAATTTTGAGAAAAACAATTTCTCAGTTTTTTTTTTTCCAAAGTAGATGTAGGCCCTTTAATTCGGACTTAAAATTAAATTTTCGACATTATCTCAGGGTGTCAATTTGTCTTATTTTGTATGCTAAATTTAATCAAAATTAGTCCAGCGGTTTAGGCTCTGGCTCTACTCGCTGCTGAGGCTAGAGACATCAAACAATAGCCCGCATTTTTTTAGAACCACTTTTGTTTGATTCACAGTAACTTAAAACGTGTAATTTGTTTTTCGATAAACAAATTTTTCGCGCCTTAACAATATTTACTCTCCTCATATACTGCTTACATGAGATTGTTGACAGACAGGAAATACCATTTGTGTTTCTTATGTTATGATGAAATAGATTCTTGTATCTGTTGTTTTTTTTACAATAGAAGCAAGTAACCACATAAATACGGGAAGGAAGTTGTCACTCGATGTCCAATTACGGTAAACGATTTAGATACATGTTTGGAATACAGAAGAAGTATAGTATGTATTTAGCTTTAAAGACATTTTTTCTTCATTCCCTTTTCTCTTCTGTTTATTAGAGTTAAGAATTATTTAAAAATGTATGGGCTCCTCTTATTTAATAGTTTTTCTTAAATATGCTGCTATTAAATTAAATTTATAAACTTGAAATTAGGCCAGACTATTGAAAGGAAGTACAAATTTTCATAGTACTTATAAAAAATATATTTAGACATTTTTTTAGCCATTTGAAACCAGCTAATGAAGATGAAACCAAATTTACAAGACTAATTCCGTTAATGGGATATATTTTCTATTTTTTTAACCATACCATAATGATACCTAATCTAATACTTAAAAATTAAGTTTTGTGTTTATGAAGTCCCATATTTAAATCTAGCTGGATTCCCGTTCTTTGCTATGGAGTGCATTATGTCAAGGAAATTAATGTTATTTTACTAAGCGAGAATTATCTAGATAATGCAGAACTTACTAAATACTTACTCCTTTAATTCCATACCATCTCCTCTTACTTAATTGATTCATCATAATACTTGAGAAACAATTTTATAAGTTAACTTTATGGAAATAGAGTTAGAGGACTCTATCAAAATTTCAGTGGTTTTAATCTGGGTTTACGTGGTCAAAGTATACTTTGACCAAGTCAGTTTTGACACTTCTTGGATCGATTAATCAGAGTATCTAAGTCATCTTGGACATCTAAGTTGAGTTGGACGGGTGATGAGGGCCCCAACTTTTTTGATCAAAGTAGGCTTTGATGAAAACAAAAATGGCTTCCGCCAGACAAATTATGAGAGCAAGCTGTCAGAAAAAAAAAAATATATGCGAGGTTATGCAGAATTTTGTGGACAGTGTTAAAATAACAGCTGCTTTAAATCTTAATAAGCACCATTTAACTGGAAAGTTCTAGAGGGAAAATCATTCCACACAATCTACCTTAACCCCTACTTTAAGTGTATCTCAAAGTTACACTATTCTTGGGTCGTGTAAACACTGCATCAAAGTTCCTTAATCACTTGGATCAAGTGGATTTGATCAAAGTTACTTTCTTGCTTACTTACTGGATGGCGCGCTAAAACCCCTTAAGGGCTCTGGCCTGCTCAACAACAAAATTTCCAGTCATCTCTGTCTCTCTAGACAAAGATGACGTCCGTCTTCTCCAGCCCCGGACTCTAAGCTTTCTTAGGTCCTCCTCTATGTCTTTCTCCCATCTTTTCCTTGGCCTACCACGACTTCTGCCTTCTGGTTGTCCATATAAAACCCTTTGAGAGCATTCGTTGAACGTGGCCCAGCCATCATAATCTTCCCGCCTTAACCTCATTTACAATATCTGGCTTTGTATAGAGAATTTTGAGCTCAGCATTAGTTCTGATTCTTCATTTCTCCATATACCATTATTGCAAACAGCGCCAAATATTTTTCTTAGGATCTTCCTTTCTATCTTCTGAGCATATATATCTTCTCCTGTAACAGTTATGTTCCAAGTTTCAGAAGCAAACGTTACTACAGAGTGAACTACTGTAGTGTACACAAGGACCGTAGTACTTTTATGATCAAAGTTACTTGGGCCAATTACAATTGGATCCTGTAAACCCGGCTTTAGAGGTATCATGATGATGATGAGTCAGTCAGTCAGAAGTATTTAGATGGTATATAATATTTAGATATGATGATTTAAAATAAATGCTTCATTTTGATTGCACATTACTATTACAATAACGTCAGGGTAAGGTTAGTACAAATCCCTTTTATAAATATAATATTATTATAACTGGAGTATCGTCAATGCATCCGGAATTCTGCTGATTTCTCTTTCGAAAAAAAATTCTACAAATCTATTTATATTTCTTTAGACAAAAGTTTGTAAAATTCTAAATCTTTCTAACTCCTAGTTCTGCTAATGTGTCAGTGGCGTGGTGAGAGTGGAACTGGGTTTCTATTTTCGAATCCTGTTATCCTTTATCTAAGATAAGAATTTCAACTTTTACTCCTAATATTAATCTCTTAAACCCCTCTATCTCTTGTAGGTTGGAGTCTCAATAATGATTGGTTTTTCGTTATCTTCAAACTTCAAGATAAAGATGGAAATCTATAACTGTTACATTTGTTTAAAAAACTGACCTTCACGTAGTGACATCGTATTATCCCTTTCCTCATTTACAAAGTTTACCTTGTGGACAATTAAATAGTTTTATATTGGCATGTTTAAAGAAGGGTCTTGTACCTTCTATAGAATAGAAATCCATTACCTGAATTCCTGCACCATGGGGACTTAAGCCGCTTTTATAGTTTCCAGACCTTATCTATTTTGGAAACTACCTGACTTTTGAAATCTAGCTAGACCCTTTCACGGGATTTTAAACTCTTTGTTGGCTGTGAAAAGAAAGTTAATACGGTTGTTTTGCTCCTCCTAAATAACACCATAACTGTATTTAACCAACATATAACTGTTGTGTGGTATTTTTTAATTTTAAGAGGAGCCATTTAAATGCTATATGCGAATACCTTGTAAAGGTGCATTCACTATTTAAGCTGTTGGGTTTAACTATACGTCAGCACTCTATATTTCACACTCTCAATGAAACTATCAGTTACATTACCGCGCATGTTATGTGCTAGCGTAGTATGACTAATATGTGCACTTTAACCAAATTCATTAGGTTTGTCCCAACCAAGCAGTATATCGTCCGCGGGATCGTCATGCGCACGCGCAATGGATAAAAGCCGTTCCATCCCGACTTCTGACAGTGTTTCGTACCATTCTTCAAACTTGTTCCAACCCGAGCAGGGATCGTTTGTGACCCGTTTACTGTGAAAGTATCCTCTAACAATCTTAAGTACCTACTGATCTGCATGACAATTCTGTAAAACGTCACCTATGCCAAAAAGTATATAGGTTCCCTAACTGTTAGGTTTCCTTGAATGTTGTTAATACGGTGCAAAGATTATTTAAAAATCAGTTCCAACCTGACATAATTTTATTACAGTACTATGTTAGAGATTTCGTTGGATTTACACGTTTTAGGTCCCATGAGCCAAAAAGTCCAATCATGCACCATGACTAAATGAGCGAATTTTGAAAGAAATCTGCGTATTATTGGCTTATGATAATAAAGGAAAATTTTGGTTTAGAATTTGGATGGGTGAAAAAAAAAAAAAAAAAAAAAAATTACCACACAGGGGTACGGGGTACAAAAGTCGAAATATAGTATTTACCCTACAAGATGCATGTCGTTGGAAGCTCTAAGAGTACAGTAATTGTTGTTATGTACACTTTTATCACATTTTCAGTTAATTTGAGAAAATGGAAAAACACGATTTTATGCTATTTTGACCCTAAATTGTCAAAATGTGACCCCTAAATGAACGCCAAAAATTCTGGACAACGAACTCATCCTTTCTTTTGATATTGTTGACATTTTCAAATTTGTTTGAATTTTTCAAGTGCATCTAAGGGGAGATATCGTCTGGAGTGACACACATATATATATATACATGCATATATACGAATATACATGTATACAGACATTAATAAAAAACAAGTACATCTAAGGGGAGATATCGTCTGGAGTGACACATATATATACATGCATATATACGAATATACATGTATACAGACATTAATAAAAAACAAGTACATCTAAGGGGAGATATCGTCTGGAGTGACACATATATATACATGCATATATACGAATATACATGTATACAGACATTAATAAAAAACAAGTACATCTAAGGGGAGATATCGTCTGGAGTGACACATATATATACATGCATATATACGAATATACATGTATACAGACATTAATAAAAAACAAGTACATCTAAGGGGAGATATCGTCTGGAGTGACACATATATATACATGCATATATACGAATATACATGTATACAGACATTAATAAAAAACAAGTACATCTAAGGGGAGATATCGTCTGGAGTGACACATATATATACATGCATATATACGAATATACATGTATACAGACATTAATAAAAAACAAGTACATCTAAGGGGAGATATCGTCTGGAGTGACACATATATATACATGCATATATACGAATATACATGTATACAGACATTAATAAAAAACAAGTACATCTAAGGGGAGATATCGTCTGGAGTGACACATATATATACATGCATATATACGAATATACATGTATACAGACATTAATAAAAAACAAGTACATCTAAGGGGAGATATCGTCTGGAGTGACACATATATATACATGCATATATACGAATATACATGTATACAGACATTAATAAAAAACAAGTACATCTAAGGGGAGATATCGTCTGGAGTGACACATATATATACATGCATATATACGAATATACATGTATACAGACATTAATAAAAAACAAGTACATCTAAGGGGAGATATCGTCTGGAGTGACACATATATATACATGCATATATACGAATATACATGTATACAGACATTAATAAAAAACAAGTACATCTAAGGGGAGATATCGTCTGGAGTGACACATATANCTCAATTTTCATCGAAAATTCGCTAAATGTGGTTTATAAAAAAAAGTCTGTCTGTTGTCTGTGCAGACGCTTGGAGCCTGAACTACTGGGCCGATTTTTATCAAGGAATAAATTTTGGCTTAAAATTTGGGGGTGCTACCCGCTACCCCCAGAAACTACGAAAAAAATTATTTCACGAAAACGGTTCCGACGATTTTGATAAAAATAATTCTAAAAGTTAGTCCAATGAAGTACAAATACATAAGCAATTTTACCGAAATAACTAGTTTCTGAAAAAATAGATTTAAACGCGGAAGAAGATTACCTGAGAAGGTTCGATTACCTGCCGAGGAGAAGTTATTTTTATGATCAATTTTTATTTTATTGATAAAACGTTCAATAATAATTAAATGTACCTATGAAAACTAATAAATGGAAAACTCTGGGCTAAGTAAATTTGAACTCCTATATTATTTGTCTAATGCAACGTAATGTGCAAGGTCTTTTCAATAAAATATATGTTAACTACAACTACAAATAAAATAAATATAGGATAAAAAAATAACTATGATGCATAAGGAATCTTAGGTGTTATTTACTGATCACGCTCTTTGACTATATGTGGGTATACTTTTCATAAAATATTTTTATTAAAAACAATTGTTTTTCTATAATTTAGTATGTTTTTTTTTTTAATTTTGACTAAATAAGCCATAGAATTTGTTGATGCTTTCACCTGTGTATAAAGTGACTGTACTAAATGGATTATTGATTTCTATCAAGTATTAGATAAGATTAATTCATCATAAAACAATAGATACTCAAAGTCCTTTGGGGAGGAAAAGATTTCTTTGTCTGTTATCGGTACTTTGAAGTGGATAATTCCCGTTTATTTATATTTATAGGGCGGAGGTTTAATGTGTCAGATAATCGTATGTGTTGGGTCACGATCTAGAGTTATCCAAGGATCCTCTTCTTCATTTCTAAGAGGTATATATAGTTGTGATTGACCTAACTCAAGATTAAGATATCCTTCTAATAAAGGGCCCGACCTCGTCGTAGGCGGCCCTTAAACCTTTACTCGGGAAGTCATATCTTCATACTCATAACGTCTCTAATAAATTGGACGGAGAAAATATATATATTTTTTTTTATACCTCATTGATCTGTGACACCATCTTATTGACTCTTAAGCCTTGTTCGCACTTGGCAAGTAATTTAGTCGAGTGGCGAGTAATTTAGTCGAGTGGCGAGTAATTTAGTCGAGTGGCGAGTAATTCAGACGAGTGGCGAGTAATTTAGTAACCGAGCTAGTAGCAACTCACCAAAAATCATTAGCAGTTGGCAAGTAATTTAGTCGAGTGGCGAGTAGATTAGTAACTAAACGTATCCGAACGGCAACATTTTAGTAAAGTAATTTAGTCACTTACTAAACTACTTGACTAAATCCTCGATTCATTTTACTCTATTTTTTCGGGCGAGTAGAGCCTCTACCCACCCCACATACTATCCACTAAGGAAGTTCGAAGTTTTAAAATTAGTTTATTTCATTCAAGTTGATATCTGCAGTACAACAAATACATATGTCACGATGGAATGAAGATACAACGTTGTAGTTTGTTGCGAACTACTTGCAACACGAGTGTCTGTGGAACTTTAAATCTCCACTTTATAAAAATAAACAAATCAAGCAATCTGCTTATGTTAATATTGAAAAAGATATGGATATACCTGGATTTGGTGAGAAGGAGATATAAAATCAAAAACATCAGGTAAGAGTTAACTTTTTTTTTTTTTAATATTATAATAATTATAAATTCAATTTTTAAGTTTTTGGTAGTATTCATACTATGAAAAGTTTAAATTTAAATCAAATTATAATTATTATTAACACTGGGAGACAGACAGAGAAAAATAGACTTTAGCGCCGGGATTTGAACCACGGACCTCTACACTGGAAATGTAATAATTTAATTTGATATAAAATAATTATTATTTAGTATAATTATTTGTTTAGTTGTGACTGCACTTTCATTTACAGAAAATTAAAACAATTTTCAGTCATTCTCAAAGTTCCGAAGTATTCTTTAGGGTCTTCTAATGCCAATTCTTTGAGAAGAGAAGAAGTACCTCCTAATTCATCCCTTCTCTGAATCCATTTTCGTATCCATACTTTTTTTTGCTTTTTACATATTAATTTCATCTTCAACTTCTTCTAAAATAGACATTGCAATAAGCATTATTAGCTTATTTAATTTTTTGCGTTGCCTGTCCATGTTGCAAATACACTAGCTACTAACGTACTTGACAGCTTATTAAAGTGCAAGAGCGAAAGATTTTTGGCGAGTTGCTACTAGGTCAGTTACTAATCTACTCGCCACTCGACTAAATTACTCGCCAACTGCGAACTATTTTTGATGAGTTTACTAGCTCGGTTACTAAATTACTCGCCACTCGACTAAATGACTCTCCACTCGACTAAATTACTTGCCAAGTGCGAACAAGGCTTTAGTCTTAGTGAACAAAAAGTAATGTGAATGAAAGTTAAGGAACCAACTTTAATTTAATTTTAATAAATGGTCTGCTAATTAGTGTGGCACACAGCTTCCTTGCGTACTATTTCGCATACTTTCCTTTTATATAATGATTTTATGCTTTTACAACCTATTATTATATCAATTATCCCTCAATTATACCTATTATCAATTTTATTTAATTTTCCCCTGTTTTTTGAATCAGCTATAATTATTTTGATTTTTTTTCTTAAATTAAAGTATCAATTTCAAAAAATGTAAAGAACGGAGACGGTTTAAATTAATCTTGGGCTATTTCCTGGCTATTTTCGACACACCATCAACATTTTATAAAAATCAGATAAGTTCTTCTGAATATAGGTATGTATGTACGCATATGGGAACTAATTAAAATGGATTAAAATCGTACAATAAGGCCCTCCTCACACGGAGCAACTCAAAACAAACTGATTAAAAACTTAAATCACCAACCAGTTGACTATGAGTTTCATTCAACCTGTGTAATTGAATGGGACATCGCACACGGAGCAACTCATAACATTACAAACTGGATTTGGTTTCTTTTAACTCAAAAATGACTAGAGTTTCCAGTTGAGTTTGTTTTGAGTTGCTCCGGGCGCGGAGGGCCTGTGTTTAAGATATGTTTGGTTCGCGAAACATTTTGCGCATTTTTTTCTAACAAGGCGTAGCCGAGGCTGGAAAATGTTAATTATCTGCTTAAGTGTAACCGAAGCAGGTAATCTTTAAACGGCTCAGGACTGTTTCCTTTGCTGCATAATTGCATACAATATTTTATCTACTGACGGCAGAAAAATTACACCAAAATTTTTTTAAATGACATTTAATTTTACCATTTAATAATTACAAATATTTTTTTTATTTAAAGAAACGGAATTTGTAAAAATACAAAAGTTGAGTCAAAACAAAACATTCAGGCAATCAACAATCACAACCACAAGAAGGTGAATCAATCAGTGTGGCCACTTTATGTTTATACAGCTGTTTTTATCCCAATTTTTAGCGATTTTTAAAAAAAATAATCACTGTAAAATAATAAAATTTGTTTTATTATAATTATGCAGAATATTTCACTTAAATAATAATATAAAAATTACTTTTTGGGAGAGTTCGTAACCGATGTAGTTACCTTTTCTTAAAATTTTGAAGTCGGTTTGTTATTTTGCTAACACTTTGATATTTTGCTGATATTTTATTATTTTGCTGAGTGTTTTTTTGACGTGTTACAAAAGAATCAAGAAAAATGTCATTTTACAGTTTGAAAACAGTAATAATAATGCTTAATTTTGCTGCCGTGAGAAGATAAACAATGTCTAAAGCGGATTTTGAAACATAAATAATCAGAGAAATAAATAATTTTTATTATTCAGAACGATCACATAACTTACGTAACCTTCGGTAAGTTTGGAAGTAAATGTTTATCCATGAAACCATAAGACGAAAGCAAATACTGGAAAGATACGAGTTAGTTAGTTTTTTTATGACTATAGCAATATTGTATTTAAAATAAGAATTAACCGTTAAGAACCATGAAGATGTATTTAATTATTAACTAGTGTTTAGAGGAAAACTGGTTTCTCCTATTATTAGTATAACAAGACAGAAAATTTACCCATAACGCAATAAAAAAAACTGTTTTTGTTTTTACGTTTTGCTTTCTTTATTGCCCTTCTGAGTTATTCGACTACAACAATAATTCTATTGAAGGAGTACAAAGAAGGTGCTTAAAGGAAGACGAAAGAAAAAAATATACTGTTTTACTGATAATACCCTTTGCTAGACAGAAACAGTCTATAGAGGTAAGAAGTCGAGTGTTTATGACAGATGGAGTTGTTTTTGTGTTAAAGTAAAGATATATTCGTCGGTTTTTTCTCGTGAAGATGCCAAGGATGAGACCAAGAAAAGAAGTTACAATAGAAAGATAATAATCTTGAGCAGGGCTGCCACCACATTCATTACTCTGCATCTATCTCACACTTGAATCTATGGCCCTTAGTCTCATCTATGGTTCGATGAGTTGAGTCGCTCCCTCCTTTAAGGGTTTTATGATCTTCTCATGGGGAAAAAACACCTCATCACGATAACTTACAATTTTTCCTCCAGGAAATACGTTAAAATTGTCAATTATTTATTTGGGATATTATCTATTACCTTTTTGTTAACGTTATCAGATGCTGTGTTATCAGCTGATTTCTTTTCATAGACTTACAGTGTAGGTATTTTTAAAATAAGAAGATTCATGGCTAAAAGGTGCGCTACCTACCTAAATCTATTATAGTCACATCATCAAATTATTATTATAATTAAACATTTATTTATATTTTGCTTTGTATATTTGCTATATACATATATTTATATACCGAAGGTAACAGAAGCTGTTTTTGTAACGGAATGCAATTTTGTATGTCTCCGATCTCAAAATCCGTTTCAGACATAAAGTAACATTTTTGGTTCCATGTCTGATCTGTCGGTTTGTCACTCTGTAGGTTTGTCTGTCGGTCGGTCTGTCTATTAATGTTTGCCAACCAACATATTATCTTAATAACTACTCGTCCGATTTTAATGAATTTGGAAGGTAGGTTATTATTATAATAGGTATTATTATATTATAATTAATCTATTGTTAGTAAGTATCAACATTTTTTGCCTATTGGTTTTTCTTCCACATGTGTATTGCACACTCATATATTCATTTATACCTATATCTTTAAAATTTCGTTGGTTTGTCGAAAGTAGCCTGCAGCTCCTGATTAATTTCAACCGTCTGTGCTCTTAAATTTTACTTTATTGATACTTTTATTTATTCATAAAATCAAAACAATTTTGACTTATTAAAGAATCGGAGGAAACAATTAAATTTGTTAGACACTAATGGCATATAATGGCAAAAATAATTTATGTATATGAATTAGGACTCGAGAAAGCTATGTGTCACACTAATTGACTTTTAAAAAATCCCTCACAAATGTTTAAACATCTTCACAGAATTTGTAGTGACGGAAATGATACATGAATCTTAGAAAGGAAATCTACCTTTTGCATTCCAAGTAATCCTTTTGCAAGTCCTACGAATTATAGTTATTATCAAAATGATAGAATTGAGATAATTTATTAATTAGAATTAGTAATGTATTACCATTAGTTTAACGAAATAATCTTACTTTTGGAGGTAACTAAATAAAGAAATTATTAATTAAATTCAATCAATTATGTCTATTAGCTGAATGGGCGAGAATAATAATTTTTTAAGGTTGTTTAAACGTTACCTACGAGAGGGGTTGGGCAGGGTTAGATTAAGTAATCATGATTGGCTCAGTTCCCGACCACCTAGAAATCTTAAATTTGGCAGATAGTTGCATCCTCGAAGACAATATAATTAGCTAAAATTGAAATGACACGGGTTCGTAATGCTCAAAGAAAATAGCGACTAATCTACGAATGTGTATAACATTGAATGCTTCATTACTTCTCTGACTTTGTGTATTATAACATCAAGAGCGAAAAATGAGTGGAGGCGACAGTATGTCAACTGGTTCTCTCTTTCTTATTTTATTATATTTATTTTACTTTCTCTTATAGAGAACAAAGTATTGTGATGACGCAAACATTCTATTTGAGATTTTGGTAGATTTACTCGTTTTAAGGTGCCCTATGTTAAAAAAAGTGTTTTTTAAAAAATGTCTGTTTGTCGCCTGGAGCAAACGAAATTTGGCATAACTGTTTAGAAAAATGATACCCCGAGGCGAAATCGAGAAATTAATTTTTACTCTAAATTTGGGGGCGCTACCCTCCAAAAACTCTGAAAAAATGAAGATAATAAATATTTCTCAAAAAAGGTTCCGATATTTTGATTAAAAAATTGTAAAATATAGTCCATTTAAAAACGAGTCTAACGATAAGCTGTTTTCCTGTGGAAAAACTAGTTCCTGAGAAAATAGATCTAAATGCGGGCAGAGAGAGGCCAGGTTCGATTCCTGGCCAAAAAAGTTATTTTTATGATAAATTTTGTTGAAATGTTTAATAAATCAAGTTTAATGTTCAATTTAATCAGTTTTATGGTCATAATTATTAGGGTATAGCTACTATTATTATATAGAACCAATACTATACGATGCAAAACAAACTACCTAAAAAACAACTCTGTATAAATTATAAGATTGGCAAACAGTGTGAAAAAAGGAATAGTGTAGTTGACTGTGGAACAGCAAGTAAAAAGAAGAAATAAAATTGTATTTATACCACCTTTAAGTGTAATAAAAATAATCTAAATGCAGTAACTACAAAATATATAATAATTATGAATTGTTTTATGATAAATAGACATAACTAGATAACATGTGACCCAACACAAAATAATTGTTTGATTTATTGGATATTTTAGGAGAAATTGACGAGAATCAGACGATTTAATAAAAATTTGCCATGTGAATCGTCTGCATATTTGTAAGAAACATCCCCACCCCCTCCAATCATAGTTTATACATTGGAACAATTAACTGTAAAAGTTATAGCTCATATTATACAAACTTTTTAAATGGGCTCCCATCTTGAAACGGCTTGGCCGATAATGCTGGTTAACGAATTCGTCTGATCTGTTTGATTTCCCAAGTACTTTTTGTGTAACCTGAAAACACGAATTTAGCGAACTTTATTTCATTGTTTTCGCTTATCAATAAAACACTATTACTAATGTTGCTTCTAAAATTTTCTTAAGTGAATATTGTTTTACCTGTTTTGAATTATTTTTTTAAGAATTTTATTTTTCGTTATTATAATCTCTTCTTACACAGTCCTTTAGGCGTATCAATTTTATCCATTTATATATCGGATAGAGTAACTTTTTTTATTATATTAACCCAATTTATTTCCAGTTTGAAAGTATGTAACTTTTATTCTATATGAATCTTCTTCGTTTATTTTATTTCTCTAAATTAATTTTTATATTTTGTTTATACATTTAAATGTCCGGTTTCTTTTATATATAAATATCTAAGATTTTTAGATCATCTGATTACATCAACATTGAATGTTTCTCAGGTGTGAACAGTAATACCAACATATCTAACTAAGAAGAAGAAAAAAATTATAGACAGTGTTGACATAAATGTCTTTATTAGGGTAAAAAATACATTTTTTTTTTTTTTAACTAAATAAAGATCAGTGAATCGTTTTAGATGGTATTGACGGATACTGAATGAAGATTTAACGTCTCAACCAATCAAGGCATTCTTTCTTTAAACTGATTTTTTTTCTGAATCGTTCATTTGTATCCTTATACTTTAAAAAGAATCCTTTTTATCTGACGCGGTATCTTAAACTAGGGAATTTTACAGCTGTGTAATTCCTTCGTCTTCCCATTGTATTGTTTACCTTCTCGTAAAGTACTTTGCATTCCAATCTTCCTCGACAAATTAGATTTCTGTAACATTATTACAAGACTGATTTTTTTAAAGATGTTATTTGAAACTCACTGTATTGATTAATCCTTTTTTCCACCCAGGATTTAGTGTTTTCGGTTTTTTTTTGTTTGTTTGTCGAAACATCTTCAGTAGAATTTCTCTTTAAATAAACATATTCGAAATCAAAGTATCGAAGCAGCTCTCTTAATACCAAACTTTATTTTACTTAATTAAACATTTGTCTTAATATTTCGATTTGAATCTTCTACATTACTTTTTTTTATCTATAGAGATAGTGAAGTTTTTGTTATGTAGTTTTAGTTTATTTGACGTTTCAAGGTTAGTTTTTCTTCCAATATGTCAAATTGGTACTGGCGCCTCCATTTTGTTCGACACGCTAGTCAGCGTTTATGTCTCTTTTGAATTAGTTTATAGCTTTATTCTCTCACTCAAATATATACGACTATTTGGTTACAAATTACATCATACTTCGTTTAATCATTTTTTTTTTTTTTAAACTCGTAACTTTTTCTAATTCCAATTAAAATTCTAGACTGATATACGCTTTTTTTATAAGTATAATATTTTCTCATTTAATTTAAAATTACTACAGAATTATGAGATCTTTCGAAATATCCAGTGAAGATAATCAAGTTTGTTTAAATGGTTTATGTTATTTCCTTTTATTATTCCTTCTTCATTTTCTCTACAAATCAGGATACTAAACTCTCTATTATTTTTACTACGTTTTTATTAATTTGGTTTCTTGTTTGGTTGTCCGGTACAAATCATGCAAACGATTTCTAACTATCTTCCTGAGTAGCGAGACATTTGAAATTTTTACAGTAGCTCAGAACACGATGACAATGCATTATTTTAATACTTTTAGCCATCTTTCAACAAAATTTAATTAGTTTTCAGCAAATTTTGATGTATGGAAAGTTAGTTCGGGAAAAATCCGCAAGTTATTTTATTTGTTTTGACATATC
>KZ651157.1:325029-339751 GCA_001010745.2 Gerris buenoi | reverse complement strand
ATTTTGCATTGCTCGTGTGGTTTTACTACCCTCGCTATCGCTCGGGTGTAAACTCCACACTCGCATGCAAAATGCTACTTTCCACACTCGACGCGTAATGTACTATTTCAGTTAATAAAATATTTTTAATTTGTTTTCTAAAATATTAGCAATTCATTTAGAGTAGGTTCATTAATTTGTAAGTCTATATTTAGGAAAGAACTCACTCGAACGCATTGTAACAACTGTGTAAATAGGGCCTTGGCCGTGAAGTCTTTAAGTTTACTTTTAATAGTTTTTTAATGCTGGATTACAAAAGCTAAATAACTGAAGCAGTTTTACTACAGCTTTTTTTCGTTTAGTAGCGAGTTTTATTGTTGTATTGAAATGGCGGATGTTTAAATAGCGCTCAAATTGTGCAGAATTAAAATTAGAAATGAAGCCTTAGATTTTTGATATCTTGCTTAGAACCAATAAAATTTTAATTTTAATGATTTTTTTAACCTCAAAGAGGGGTAGAGCCTTAAAGAAATTGTAATAGACCTGTTTCATGTGAGCGTGTTTCGACTGGCATCAGTGATGTAATATTATTGTTAAAATCTCGATCTAAACTAAAGAATTTACTAACTCTTTCCTTAAGTTTCAATGTTTTGTATTATTATATTTATTTTACGTGTTTATTTCGTCTATTGTGGTTATTTTGGCTCAGTGATTGGCTTCGGTTCAAGTTCAAAATGCTGAAATACTTTGACCCACGTTCAAATCCCATGCTAAACGTTTGAGTATATTGACCTCTTATCGATAAACACGATTTTCCCCTGACTAATTTTAAGAGATAAGATCGTTTCAAAATATGGGGGAAAAAGAAGTCTTACCGATACAATAAAATCGAGTAATTATGCATTATGCGTTTTATTTCAATGCACAATATAAATATGTACATTTGCCATTATCGAAAGTAAAAATAAATGCTTGGAGACATCCCGTAACAAAGGAAGAATTTTAGGTGCATTTTATCTCTCTCACTCTATATCTTTCTCACACTCTTTCTCTCTCTCTCTCTCTCTCTCTCTCTCTCTCTCTCTCTCTCTCTCTCTCTCTCTCTCTCTCTCTCTCTCTCTCTCTCTCTCTCTCTCTCTCTCTCTCTCTCTCTCTCTCTCTCTCTCTCTCTCTCTCTCTCTCTCTCTCTCTCTCTCTCTCTCTCTCTCTCTCTCTCTCTCTCTCTCTCTCTCTCTCTCTCTCTCTCTCTCTCTCTCTCTCTCTCTCTCTCTCTCTCTCTCTCTCTCTCTCTCTCTCTCTCTCTCTCTCTCTCTCTCTCTCTCTCTCTCTCTCTCTCTCTCTCTCTCTCTCTCTCTCTCTCTCTCTCTNTGAGTACTTTTTAAGATATAGGCGTAAATAAATGCATGTTTGTGCGCATTTTGAAGAGAAACAAATAAGCACAGAATGCTGAAACTTATTAGGTACCACAACCATGGTCTAATTATGACCTACCATACATATTTTATTAAAATCAGACGTGTAGTTTTTAAGTTATGTTGGATCGCAAAAGTTGAGGTACAGAAGAACAGGCTGATGGACAGACACGGTACCAAAAATGTTGCCTGATGTCTGAAACGGATTTCTGTCTTGGAATGTTCACATAGCTTTTATTACCTTAGGATAAGCTTGAAAACCAATTCTTCTTAATTATTCATAGAGGGATTGTTTCATAAGCATGTCTTTTTGTAAGTAATTAATTAATAATTTTGCTTCCGAGCTTACCAAAGGTAACGGAATCTATGTGATCGTTCTGAAGAACGAACAATTTTCAGGTCTCCGATTTTAAAAATTCCAAGACAGAAATCTGTCAGATGGAATCAGACATCATGGATCATCTTTGGTTCCTTGTCTGTCTGTCGGTTTGTCTTGCGGTCTGTCGTTCAATTTTTGCGAACCACCATATCTTGAAACTACACGTCCAATTTTAATGAAATTTGGGAGGTAGGTCATAATTAGCCCATTGTTGGTCCCATATACGTTCCTTCTGCGCCTATTTGTTTCTCTTACACACGCGCACAAGCATACATTTATTTACACTTATAGCTTCAAAAGTACTAATCAGATTTGAATAAAACTTTTATAGTTTATGGAAAGTAGCCCGCAGATAGCCCCAGATTAATTTGAATCGTCTGCGCTCTTTAACTTTTGCTAAATTGATACTTTAATTGGTGTAAAAACAATCAAAACAATTTCGACAGATTAAAAAAAACGGGGAAAACAATTATTAAACCAATTAGACATTAAAATAAAAAAAATCATTAAAGTACGTGGCTAGAATGCGAGGAAGCTATGTGCCACACCAATTGGCAGTCTATTATCATTTATTTACATAATTATTATGAATTATGAAAGGGAAAGATTACTGTGAACGACAAATTATAATTAATATCTATCTTGAAAAAGNACGTCCCTTACTTTTTGTCTTCCTCGTATTTTTTTTACATTTAACAGTTTATTTTCAATTTACAACCCATTCTCTCTATTAGGGAATATCTGCAATATCTTGTAAATTACTCTTAATGTTTTTTTATATGAATTGTTATGTTGTTTGATTTTTTTTTCGTTCTTGATTTTAACCGTAAGTTTAATTTGGTCTAAATTGATTTTCTTAAGCGCAAATGCAGCATTTAGATAAACACTAAATGTTTTTTTTGTTTTTTTTATTTATGCTGATTTACACATATATCGTAGTTAGACGTGTTTTTCTTTAAACCCCTTGTATATTATACCCATAGTATAATGTGGTATCTTTATGTAAAAAGAAATATTTATATGTATCGTTGTCACAGCAGAAAATATATCATGCATATATAATATAAGTATATTATGCATAAAACCAAATTACAGTGTTTACAATATTGGGAGAGAGTTCTAAGTAAATTTGTAAAAATAAACTAAAATTATTAAACTAAATAATATAAACTTAATAAATACTCTGCCTTTCTCGTATACATTTTAAAACGTATTAAAAAATAAATAAATAAATAACAAATAAAAATCAACAAATGATAATCAAATATTTTACACAGCCCTTTGTTCCCAAATCCTAAATAATACAGACCTCCTATTTTATTTTAGATTATTAGCTGGTGTAAAAAATAAAATAAATAAAAACATCAGATACGGAGCGGAGAGTCTCGGAACTTTCCCTTAGAAAATAATTCAAAAATGGCGACAGATATTATGTTAAATGTTGAGGAATTATTTATCCTGGAGAAAGGTGTGATTGGTGCGAATTTCAGTCCAATCGGATAAATAGGATAGAAGTTATTTAACGTTAGAGCTTCAAAGTTTAAAAGTCCATATTTTTAAAGTGGCGGCAGATAACTAAACTAAATTCAGTGAAAATGTTAGTCTTATAAATAAAGGAGTATAATTGATGCAAATTTCTGCGCAATCGGGAATTTGTTTTAGATGTTTGATGATTAATCAAATGTTTTAGTGGCGTCGAAATTAATTATTTTTAGCGCGGCACAACTATGCAATACGAGGACTGATTTTCGTATCAAGTTTTAACTCTCTAGCTTAAAACCTGTGGGAGTTTACGCGAGAAACAAACTTCTAGACATCCTGCTAAAAACCACTCATAAAATAATTTTATGAGTGGTTAATATGTCTTAAGGAAAAGTAAAAATGTATAGAAGAATTTAAATTCTTAAATCTTTATTCTAGGATATTTTTCAATCATTAATATTGTATAATTTTTGTATTGTAAATTGATAAAGGTTTGTAACGTAAAAAAATATATTTGATAAATTAAACTAAGCATAAAACTATAGTATATATTAATATTTTTTTATCGTTAAANTAAGCACAGAATGCTGAAACTTATTAGGTACCACAACCATGGTCTAATTATGACCTACCATACATATTTTATTAAAATCAGACGTGTAGTTTTTAAGTTATGTTGGATCGCAAAAGTTGAGGTACAGAAGAACAGGCTGATGGACAGACACGGTACCAAAAATGTTGCCTGATGTCTGAACTGTGTGTCATATTATTACTTTTACTTTTCATTTTATTAAATATTTAGATAAAATATAATTTTTAGATGAATTCTTTTTATTTATGGTGAATTAAAAAAAGAAAAGCAATGGATGTTTATGAATGTAAGATATCTATATCTAGACAATAAAAAGACTGTTAGTGAAGGATAGAGCGGGATTACACATGAAGGCAGTGTATGGCTTGACATTAGATGTCCGTATCTCAGGGCTAATGAACGCTCGTCTGCTCTATTATTATTTTAAATATCACCTTCCCCTTGTGTATTATTAGACTTGCAAATATTTACTCACATACTGGGCTAAAATAGACGAGCCAGACGCACCTTTACGTCTTGTACTCGGACATAGAGAGACCAGACTCGCAGTTCTCCTAGGTAACATGGTGTACTACCTCCTTGCCTGCCTGCATCGTCTCGGGGCATCTCTGACTGACTTCCCACAGCTATATTGGGACAATTGACTGTGTGGCGCCGCTTAAATATCATGTCGTATTCCCTTTGTAGTCAAATATCATGGCATATTCCGAATTGTTAAGAATTGTGCATCGTCTTATATCATATAAATATGTTTTGCTTCCGAGCTTGCCGAAGATAACAAAGGCTATATGATCGTTCTGCGGAATGAAACGTTATTATGTCTCTGATTTCAAAAATTCTATGACAGATATCCGTTTCAGACATCAGGGAACATTTTTGGTTCCGTGTCTTTCTGTCGCTTCAATTTTAGCGAACCAACATATCTTAAAAACGACTTGTCCGATTTTAATAAAATTTGGATGGTAGGTCATAATTAGCTCATTGTTGGTCCCATATAAGTTTCATGATCATTTGTTTCTCTTCCTCATGCTCACAAACATATACATTTATTTACACCTATAGCTTCAAAAGTACTTTTCTGATTTTTATATGAAACGTTTATAGTTTATCGAAAGTAGGCCTGCTGATTGCCTTAGATTAATGTCAGCAGTTCGTGCTCTCTAAAGCTTCGTCCAGACTGCCGAACCGAACAGAGGAAACGAGCCAAACATTGCGGTCTCTGCGCATGCCCAGAGTGAGATGTGCAGGCGCACTTTAAACTGGACATGCGCAGACTCCAATGCTCGGCTCGTTTCATCTGTTCGGTTCGGAAGTCTGGACGAGGCTTTAATTTTGCTAAATATATACTTTAAAGTCATGTTAAAAATCAAAACAATTTCGACAGATCATAAAAGGGAGGAAATTAAATAAATTTCACAAAGCTAGATTGTAAAAACAGAAAGAGGTATACGAAATAGGATGCGAGGAAGCTATGTGCCACACTAATTGGCAGGCTATTATATCTTTTTAACTCATATTACTACCATACAAATTTTGATTACTATTCACAGCAATATTAATTGTAAGTAATTTATAAAAGAATATACTTCCATGCTACTGTCAACAACCAATTTAGAATCTGAAGATGGCTGTTTAGTATTTAGATGCCAAAACCTAAAAATTAGAACAAATACTTTGCGTGAAGACCTANCCCCCTCCCTTTCGTCTGAGGGCTGCAATAGCTCGACCACCCTCCCCCTCCACCAATTCCAATGACCCGTTTTGGACTTAATTTTTATGGCCATCCAAATCATAATTTCATTTAGGTATTTATTCTTATTTTATTATTCAAAATTAACAAGGTATTTTAAATTTATTCTTTTACCACGTTTTACGATCAAATGCATCTTACGTGTTTAAACTGTGCTTCCTGCAGTTTCTCTACACAAAACAAGTTTTTTTTAGAGTTGATTAGTCTCGCTAGAATTAAAAAAAACTGGGAGACAGGTTCGCAGATCTCTTATGAAGGTGGAAGATTTAATTGCCCCAGATGTAGTTGAAACACTAATTTAGGGTCCTTCAATATTTTTAAAAATCAAGAAGTAGTTATGATTAAAAGTAAATTCGAGTAATAAAATAAACAATTTAATTCAAGTAATAAAATAATAAAGAAAAGAGTTGATTGATTGAGTTGCCTTAAGGTGAACTTAAATTTTGTTTGATTAAAAAAAGGTAAAATTAAAAATTAATTAATCAAATTTAAAACAAAATGTCTTTTACTCTAACGTCGCACAATTAGTAGAAAACATCAAAAACAAAAAATAATTATAGAAAAAAGAAATTCTGTCCAAATCGAGCGTTCTAAAATTTTTCATAAATGCACACGTATACAGTTTTTACTACAGTTTTTCCACTTTAGTCCAGGAGGTAGCGGGCAAAAAAATTTCTGACTAACATCAAGCTAGAATTTTGTGAATAAGTAAATGCTTTGGTGCCATTTAAGAATATTTGGTCGGCTAAGTTCGTCTGCGGGACATAGCTTGGCAATAGGCATTTGAAAAAACAAACAGGTGGAGAGCGGCCATGTCCCGCCCTTTTTGGTGGACCTTGATATTTTCATGATCCTGAGTACGAACTTAGTAGACCAATTATCAATTTGATGGTAGTTTTCCCCTTGACAGGGGAACACTATGATTTCGAGTAATATTTTACTAACTAACATATTAAGTGACATGACAATTGAATAATTCTTGAAGAAGGCAACAACTCCAATAGTACTAGAAGAACTGAAGAAAAACCTAAATAATAGAGATTTCGCTGTAAACAGAGGTAAAAATAATACGTATTTTATTATTAGTATGCATTAATAATGTATATTTATTGATCTTATTGTTACCTTAAGTTGAGAAGCGTAATATTAAGAGTGTAGGATGATTAAGGGTCAATGCTCTCAAAGGAAGATACTTAAAAGGGTTTTCAAGTGCCCTTAATCATCTTAACTACATACTTTTTTATCTCTTATAATTTCAGAACTTTGTTAACTTCTGCTCACATTTCCCTTCTATTTTAAACGTGAAAACTTTGACCATTAACTATGTTTTATATTTATATTTTTTAGTTGCTTTTATTTGATTTCCTTAAACTTAAAGAGAAAAAGTTAGATGAAAATGAATAAAAAGTTTCAGATTTACAAACCCCTTTTTTGTAATTTTTAAAAGGGTAAAATAATTTTACTCGAGGAAACTCGTTGATTTTTTTCCCAAAAGATGATGAAAAGAGAGAATTTTGAGGCTAAAATAAAGGAACTGATTTGAAATTCTAATAAGAATCAATTTGGGATTCTGTTAAACTGGAACAAGGCAATGCCCTGATAAGACTTTTTAGGAACCGAAGTTTTTTTTAAAGCATTACCTAAAACGTGTTTTCTTTTTTCTTTTTTTTCGGTAACCTTTCACCCCTTTGCTATGCATAAATTTAAAAGGTCATTCCCTTTTTAGTTTACTATTGATTTTACTTATAGTTCAAAGAATAATTATTAAAAATAAATAATTATTTAGTAAACGTTTGATGATGTTTGTATTTATTTGATATTTTCTTAAAATTGAGCTTATAATATAATTTTAACTTTTTAATAGCTAAATTTAAAAGTATAATTTTTCTATTATAATCATGTTAGCGTCTTTCTTCCTTGCATTAGAGAATACCTTCCATTTCTCCAGGAATAAAAATACGTGTGGTGTCGCGGGACACCCGGTAGGAACGAAGTTCCTTACGCTTTTCATTAAATATAAATTATATAATCATACTGGTGGTATGCGATGCTAACTACTTATATATGGGGCGGAGTTAGAAAAGAGACAAAATTAAAACTATTTGTACTTAGCGGAGTTGTGGAAAAATTGAAAGAAAAGCATTTTTTTAACATTTAAGCTTACTTTTACGCGAGCGTTGTGCACTAACGCTTGGGCGGATAACGTTGAACAACGAAAATCTTCACTCAAGTTATCGTCATCGGTCGATTTTGTGACGGTTGTTTTTTTCGGATTCATTATTGTTTTGAGGAAGAGACAATGTGGATTGAGGATTGGGGATACACATCGATCTCAACGCAGTTACCTATGACGCGGTTGTTACTCCCCTATGTTTTGTGGAACATAAATGGATATAAGTTTATATACATTCTCTTGCATAACTTGCTATTAAGTCGGACTTGTACTTAGGGTAAAATGAATATCACATTCCGGTTTTTATAAGGGGAGTAACAGTCTAAAGAAAAAAAAATCTGTACTCCTTCTTTAGATTGTTACTATCTTTTGTTTTTATGTGGAGAGTAACAATCTAACAAAGTGTCTCTTTTTCAGCAATCTGTTTCATTCTGCGTATTTTTCCAAAAAAAGGGTCATTAACGGAACCATGTTTTCTTTAATTGTTTTCGAATTTGAACAATTTTAAGAATATTTATTTAATCTTAAGACTATACTCACATTCTTTCTTCTTACTTAATTATTTATTATAACTTCTTTAAATCGTTATCTTTTCCTTAAATATTTGTTTCTCACTTTCTCGGAAATACTCGATTTTTTCTAAAAAAAATAATTGTTTCAAGGGTGTTAAATTTCTAGGTACGGGGGTAAAGACGTAAGATAGTTTGTTGAAGGGTCTACTGTTTACATTAATTGTGGTAATAAAGCAATCCAGTGGCAACACTGGTCTATAAAAACAGATGAAAAGGGCAGTAAGACCAGAGTGACTGGGACCAAACGGTGCCGCCCATATCTTCTACTTTATGACTTTGGGCTCAGGTAGTTATAAAATGAAACATTATAAACGGACCACCGGCTCAGTAGAGATATTAATGAGACCTCGTGCCTTCTAAATATTATTTCCACTCATAGTTGACTATACATGCATATCAAGTCTCATACCTGTGTCTCGTATATTCATTTTGTCTGACCGTCCTTACTTCTTGTTAGGACGATAACTAATAAGAAAATTTTTAACAATTGTTTCTCCCTAATTATACTTCAGCTTCAAATTTTTAAGTTTTTGGTAGTATTCATACTACGGAAAGCTTAAATTTTAATTTAAATCAAATATAATTACTATTTACAACGGGAGACAGACAGAGAAAAATAGACTTCAGCGCCGGGATTCGAACCTCGGGCCTCCTCTATAACCAGTAAAGACGCTCTAGCCATCTAACCTTCACTTACTTTACCTTAAACCTAACTAGTTTTACAATTTCATAAGGTTTTAATGCTTATTTTTGTTGCATTATTAAGATTGCACAATAAAAAAATTAAGCTATGTATGTACATATTTTGCTTCCGAGGTTATCGAAGGTAACGATAGCTACGAGATCGTTATGAAGAATGAACATTTTTTATGTTTCCAGTTTCAAAAATTCTAAGGCACTAATCCGTTTCAGAAGAAATGTTTGGTTTCCGTGTCTGTATCTCGGTCTGTCAATCATATTTTGCGAACCAACAAAGTTATTTCTCTTCTCTTTAGGTTATAGCTTCTTTTATTATTTTGCTTCCGAGTTCGCCCGAAGGTAACGGAAGCTTGCATCAAATGAAATGCATCAAAAATTGATGCATTTCAGACATCAGGGAACATTTTAAGTTCCGTGTCCGACTGTCGGTCTGTCTGTGTGCGCTAACTGATAGAGTCTAGTGTTATAAATTTGTTTTGTTTAACCGTATCCTAGCTGATTCCAGTTCCTCATTATCTCGAATATTGAGAATCTTTAGTCGTATTTTTCGCGAATAACTATTCCTCTGCTGGCGCTAGCGGTACGGAATTAGTTACTTGTAGAATTCAGCCTGCAGGTATTATTTTGCCGACCCTTGATAAAAAACCATCATTATAAAACGATAATCAATAAATAAATATTCATTAAAACAATAATTTGAACACCCTTATTATAAAAAATAAAGTATCTTTTTTTTTTTATAAATTAATTGTTTTTCTTTTGGTTTGGCGGTGCAATATTTTATGTGGTTTTATCAATGATAGTGTATCGAGTTTAACCATTGTAGGTTGTAAATAAAAAGCGTAAGGAACTTCGTTCCTACCGGGTGTCCCGCAACACCACACGGATTTTTGTTGGATTTTTGGGGACTTCTGCCTAAATTTGTTTACATTTTTTTCATATAGAGTAGGTTGTGAAAATAAAAAAAAAAAAATGATTATTTCTTTATATATAAAAGTATAGGATTAATAATCTTCGAAACCCTAAAAAGTACTCGAATACAAGCATTTCCCTGTGATTTTGTTTATTATAATATTGGTTCTTTGATTAATGAGTTTTGTTTGTGCAAAGTCTAATAACGGACTTCTGGAGATCTAAGACTTAATTGATAATTACGTAATTTATTATTTTTAGCAATTTAATTCAAAGTCGTTATTACTTATTGTTAAATTAATAATATTAGAAATTTTAATAAAAATATAATTATTATTAACATAACACTGGGAGACAGACAGAGAAAATAAATATAATTTGAAAAAAAATTTAAACTTTCCGTAGTATGAATACTACCAAAAACTTAAAAATTCAATATTAGAAAGTGGATGTGGTTTTTTGAACGTCTGACTTTTAAGAATTATTATTATATATATATTCTTTTGTCTTTCGCTGTCGTTTCTTTTTTTCGCCATGGAGGTCAGCCCTAACAAAATTTAAATATTCTTATATATTTATTTTAATTCATTCTTTTTTTTTTTTTCAAAAACATTTATTTAAATTTTTTGGTTTGTTTTTCTTCCAAAGAAAAATCAGTCTAAATGAACATGAGCATTAGTTTATTGGGTCAATCAAACATGTTTTTTAAAAAGTCAATGTATAAATAAAACTTCGGCGGAACACTCTGATGCAAATAAATGACCCTCGAATCTTATGCTCTTTCAGAAAAACATATTATAAAAAAAAGTAAAAGTAAAAAAGTTAAATATAATGCAAATAATTTTATTTCAACAAACTCAGTTAAATCAAAGAAGAATAAGGCATGTTAAATTAAGCATAATCTTAACTTTTTTAGCAGTTTTCAGATGCCGCTAAGAGATGACTTAAAATTCATTATAAGTCAACGCTTTAGATTGATTGCTAGATACTTTTAAAAGTTATTTATTCTTAATCTTCTTTGCCTAAAAATTTGCCTCTCAGGGTCTCCGTCTCCATATATAATTAGAAGAACCGATCCCTTATATCATTTATCAACTTCTTTATTTTCTGTAATTTAATTGATTTCCTCTCCATTACTGTCAGCCTAATTGTCCTAACGTAGATAAAAAGATAAATTGCCAAGAATCAAGTACCTAATTAATATTATCTTTCTGTTGTTAACGGCAAGATTATTTTTTTTTTTATACCGACTCTTCTTATAAGGCAAAAGGAAGGATTCAACACCTTGATAAAGAATCTTTTATTGCTAATTAATTTAAGATTATCTTATATTGTGCTGCGAAAATATAATCAAAAATGTTACTGCATTTTGTTGTTTACTTTCTTCAAATTTCTGTCTTATTACAACCTTTAAAATTTAATTAACATTGGGTTTACCATGTAACCATGTTTTGTCTCTACCATAAATTTCCGAATGTATTTGATAATCTATAGGGTGACCTACGATAAAATGCTACTACGAAACTGGTGGATTCTATGGGTCATATAAAACAATGTCGAGGAATCATACGCCCAATTCTTAATAGTTCTCAAGATTAGGTTTTTATAGAGTATCAATCGTAATATCTAAAAAAACTAAATACATACATATAGAGGGGTAATAACCAAAAACTGGCAATTTTATTGGACATTTAAAAGAACCTTTTAGTTCATCATTGCTTTTAACAAAATAACAATAAATACATTAAAAATTTAACCCGGAAGTCCAGAGCTATCTGCTCTTAACTTCAGGATGTGTAAGTGACGAATTAGGAAAACTTCTGCTTTTGATAAGCTTTCGAATGGTATAATTTAAGTTTAGGATAACGATGAAGGACATAACCTGCACAATCCTTGAAACTTTCATCTAAATCGGATAAAAATTGTGCGTGTGCCAGTTGGTTACAATTGATACAGAGTTGGTTACAATTGATACAGAGTTGGTTACAATGGTTACAGAGTTGGTTACAATTGATCATGATAAAATTCATATAACATCGTCATACGTTCTATCCTCAATTATCCTCCAAATTTGAGCAAAATCTAACCATTTGGTCGCGAGAAATTTACGTTTAAAAGATTTTACGTTTGCGCCTGCTCAAATGCTATCATTGATTGAATTCATAGGGGACCATCTATGGCCTTACCTGCGTATTCCCTGCAAATTTCATCAAAATCGGATTAAAATGGTGGTGGAAAGTTATAAGCGTGTGGCGAGGAGTCTTGGACACACGTGAACCTACGGGACCGACACGAAACTAAATTTGTTCAGGAAGCTCTATAAAGCCCCGTTTCCATTTTAACAAGTTGCAGGCATATGTTGCGCCACATGTCCCCGGTACATGTTGCGGGAAATATTTCAGGCTTTAAGCCTCGTTTCCATTACTACAAATTAGTCCCGCAACATATTGCAGACTGTTTCCATTTCAAAAAACTCCTGCAACTTGTGCCGGCGACATGTTGTGGGACAAATTTGTAGTAATGGAAACGGGGCTTAAGTAAAATGCGGGTATAGATTTTTATTTTAGAGGAGATTTAACCTTTTAAAAATGTAATTTTTATTTTTCTCTTTCTTTTACGCTCCAATCAACACATTATTAGGTTACTCATTTGATTTATCAGAGTGTGAAACCTATCTCACCTCTCTCTCGCATTCGACAATATATCTTGTATATATTATAGAATAATAATGGTTTTATATTTAGTTTACGACAATATTAGTGATCTTATATACAGTGAAATATTACTGTGTTCGTATTCAACAGTTTTCAAAACCTTTTTGAAAACTGTTTTGGTTTCAAATATTAAGTGTTTCAATACGGAGTTTTCACACCAATTTTGAAAAAACTATAAACTTCCAGACTAAGTTAAAGTGAAGTCAGGTTATCATACTCGTATCTCTGCTCATCATAAATACTGCGCCCAATTCTGTTATCACTTCAATACTGGTTGTCATACTACTTCCTTCCAAGACAGTTTTTTTTGGAGGTTTGACTGCTGAGGTTATATTCCTCCGAAAAACAGTTTTTATACAAAAACAAGAATTGCTGTTGTGATCTTGAATTCAAAACTTTATAAATCACCATTTTTCATTATGAATACCATAAACCCCCATGGACGGTTTTGAAACTCTATGGAAACGTAGTGTGTCAAAATCAATTATACTATTTCACTGATCAATTCCTTAATTGATTACTTCATACATTTCTACACTAAAGTTAACTATTTGACGTTTTTTTAACGGTTAAATTATTTTCGCACGGTTGTTAACTCTTAGTTCATAGTTTTTGTGTGACATAGACAAAATCATCTTAACAATAGAACTGTCTTAACTGTGCTTACTGACCCATCAAACTATTTACTAGTACTTTTTCCATGAAACATGTCTGTTCCTTTAGACTCATCGAGTTTACGGTCTGAAACCCTAAACTGAAGAGACTTAAGCAGTCTTACGCATCGCATGACAACTTAGCGGCTTGTCTTTATGCTACAATATTCATATTATCTTTCCCTTTACAGTTCGTTTAGTTTATTACGCATCCTTCTTATTTTTATGTCATCTTTTAAAAACATTATTCAATCTTTCGTGTTCTTATGACCGTCTACATTTTGAATTAAAAAAATGTAAAAAAAACTGTTGAATAAAAATAGAATTTTTAAAAATAATTATGATTAATAAAGAAATGAGTTGTAAAGCTTATGATTACAGTCAGGACTTTCATGTGTAATTATTTCGTATCTACTCCGGTTTATTATTTAGTTGGTAGATGGTGTTGTTTATTTAGCTAACATTTTTCTATTTTCTAAATTTATATAATAGTAACAGAGGATATATTATAATGTTTCTGAAAATGCATGTTCGGTTATTGTTCGTTCGTATAAAAATTTTGTGATATTGACTGAGATTTTGTGGTAATCAAGCGCAATGAAGCTTTTATTTTACTTGTTGTAAGAAATAAAACACTAATTGTAATTATAAAATATATAAGTTTATTGGTCTATACCACAATTTTAATTTATTTACAAATCAGACCGGTTTCAGCCCCTAAAATATAACAGTTTATAAAAATATAAAAGTATGATGGTTATCTTCAGTGACATATTATTTAATAAAGTTTTGAATTATTTTGAGAGCAAAAACAAAAACGTTTCTATGGTTGAGATGAACCTCCTAAGAGAAGGGAATTAGTGTCCAAAAGGTTCAAGTTACAAGTGGGTTATTATTAAGTTATTTTATTGCTTTTTAATTAGCAATCCCCCATCCTAAGCTAGGGGGCCCCGCCGTAATGTCTCGCTCGAGGCCCCGCAAGATCTAGATCCGCCACTGAATTCAAGGAAAAAAGCGATTGACTTTCAATTTCTACAGAAATATAAGTTTTCACAAACGAACTGTGAAACGATTTGACTAATTCCAACTTGATGTCTGTTTGTCTTATCTTAAGTGGTGAGGTCTTATATTTCGTCTGTCTTTGTTTTTTTTGTGATGGCGATATCGCAAGAAATCATTTGTCTTATAAAAACGAAAGCAGTTTAAGATTACTATATCTGTATCACACTACTGATTATATTTCAAAATCTATACTATTAATTTTATTGACACAACATTAAATGTATACTGATAGATTATCCTTGTCAGTTATATGATAACGTAATGACTTCTCCAAAGGAGATCTGTAACATTCCAGGATCAATATATTGCCATTTGTCACTCATTTTATATATATGTATATATA
>KZ651157.1:308524-321570 GCA_001010745.2 Gerris buenoi | reverse complement strand
GGGGGGGGGGGGGGGGGGTATTGTTACTATTCCACCCAACTACATGCTCCGGACGTCTCCTTTTCAACAATAATAATATGTATCAATTAACTGCACAAAAACTTCTGCTTGTATCAGGTTGAAATTTTACATGTCTGTTTCAATTTTACTTTAGACGATGAGTAATATAGTTTTATTAAAATCTTTACGCTAGAACATAAACTGTAGGTAAAAACTTGTACTATTTTAAACGTAGGCCCGCTTTTTAATTTTAGCTTTGTTTTGATCGATCTTTAACACTTCGTAGCGGTATCGCTATTGGTTTTAATAAATAAATTTATTTAAAACATTTTTTTTGTCTCATTGAATAGATGAGGTTAGAATTTTTTTCCGTCTTAAAAATTCCAATTTTTATATTTTGAAGCTTACGTTTACCGTTTACACGAGCGTTGTGTGCGAACGCTTGGGCGGATAACGTTGTCCAACGAACTCGTCCTGGGCGTTGGTAAAATAAACAAGTATACCAAATTTCAACTAATTATCTCAACTTTAACTCAAGTTATCGTCATGGGTTGATTTTGTGACGGCTGGTTTTTTTGGATTTAAGGATTCACTCCCGGACTCGCGGCGCTCCAAGGTGCCATAAAGAATTTTGTTTCAAAAATTTACTCTTACAGCCGCCAGCCACGCCACGCGCCAAGTAATATTTATTGTTCCTTTGCAGTGATTCAAGTTGTAATAACAACTGTAGATCCTATCTGTTAAATGTGACCATCAATAAAGATATGCGTGGGGGGCTTAGTATCCTCATGAGTTCAAGGCGTAAAAGGAAGCATGTATCATACAAAATGTATTACTATTAGCCATTTGCCTTTGTATGAGACATACAAGTCAAGTTAATTAAAAGCGTGTAAAAATCATTAAAGTAGCTCTCCCGAAAAATTTAAATTTGGCACATAGTGCCCTTTACCTCCCATACACAGATATATTTGCTTTCCTAGATGATTTTGCTTGTAAAGGCTAGCCTACTTTACTCTTTTTACAATTTGTATTTACTTTTTTCACCCTGGGGGGGCGGATTTAGGCATAGGTGACTTAGGCGGCCACCTAGGGGCCCTCACCACAAAGAGGCCCGCCCCATGAAATTTTTTTTTTAACTTCAATAATTTTGGAAATTGGAAGGAAATCCTACTTATATATTATCATAGAGAACTTGAAAAAAATCTTCATTTTAAAGTAAAAATTATTTAATCGTAGTCCAGTTTTCAAATAAAACATTGCTGATCTAAAAAAAAAAAATAATAATAATAGTATAGATCATTGATGTTTGAAATTGAAATATGAAGTCCTGAAAGTTCTGAAAGAGGGGAAGCTATGACTTTAATCTTTTTTGGGGAAGCTTTGGCTTTTCTTCTTTTTTTTTCTTTTTTTCCACAAATATCTTTATAAAGGTTAGCTGTACCTAAAATGTCATTTCGGTCACTTAATTAGAGGTTATTTTTTCTGTACAAATAAGGTCCAAATGATTTTCTTGATTCCTCAGAAGCTCAAAAACATTTCCTTTTTAAGTACAAATTACTATACAATTGCTTCTATTATACTGTTTAATGAAAATGTTTGTATATTATTTACAGCAATTTTGATTTTTCTTTTTATTAGATCCTGCTTATGTAAAACCTAGAATAATAAACATAGTTTTATAGTAAATTTTCCATATTTGATGCAACTTCCTTTGCCCATGCCCAACTTTTTTCTAAATAAAAAGTTCTTATTTTTTAAAATTACCACAAAAGAGACCCCTTAAATTTCAGACCCCTGTTTGATTGAATCCCCCCCCCCCCCAATATTTGGTCAAAGCTGAAAGTCGCTTGGAGGTTCCCATACTGTAAATCCTGCCCTGGTATTATAGATTTCAGCAGTTTTATTTCTAGCCACATATCCTTTCTAGCCAGACATCCGTTTGATATCTTACCCAGAGTTTGTCCCAATAATTTCCCTCCAAGATCCTACAGGAAGTTAGATAGGGACATTTTAGAAGTTTGGTAAGTCTCTTGGAGACCAAAAGTTTACCTTTAACTAGTAAGATAAGTTGAAATGCCGAGAAATGAATTCTAAGGATATCCTAGGGACCAAGCAGTGCTTCTTGGGTGATGATTAATTGACTTTTAGTAGAGTTTAAACCTCTATGTTAGTATATTCCTCAAAGTTTGTGCATTGAAATAACTTTTCGCTTTTTTTTACAGCCCGAGAAATCAGATATGAACTGTCAACAAAGCAACTTGAAGGTATTAAGAAGTCAACACCAGCACTCAACAAAGGTTCAAAAAGAATGTTCAGAGATATTAAAGAAAAAGGTTATACATATTCACTATTTATTTATTAATAAACAAATGTATATTAATTATTATATCGAACTAATCATACATTATGCGTTGTTAATACAGTAATCCTTTAATATCCATGGGGTTACGCTAAGTGTTTTTAAATTTTCTTTTATGATTTTCGGGCTCAAATAAGCTATTTTCCTTATGAAAACATAAGTAAAGGCTTTTTCCATTTCCTAAAATCTAATATAAGGTAAAAGTATAACTTCTTTTCATAAAATTTCAGTTGTGTATTTTACCGTGGATTGATAAATCCAATCTGATAATAAAAAACCCGTGGATATCAAATAATTACTGTAATTATTTTTCCTTTAATTTAACTAAATTAAAGTTTATTTTTTTTGTCCAAAAAAAAAAAATTGAATACTCCTTTATGATAAAATACTTTTTTATCTTACTTACATTTTCGACTGTGTTATCCTCTAGTGTTTGATAGCGACTTATCATAGAAAATAATAACGAAAACAACGTCTTCACTTAAAATAATTGTATTTGTAACAATTGACCGGTTTCAGCTGTTCTAAAGCAGCTTCCTTAAGATACTCTGTGTAGGTTATAAAGAGACTTTAAAAGTACAAATGAATCTTACAACCTACACAGATTATCTGAAGAAGGCTGCTTTAGAACAGCTGAAACCGGTCAATTGTTATAAATACAATTATTTAGTGTGGAGATGTTGTCTTCATTATTGAACTACAACTTTTTGGTTTAAACAATTTTTTAATTTAATTTCTTAAAATTAAGAAAGAAGATGACACATAAAAGGAATACAGTATTTGCTCTTGAATCTGGCATTTTTGGGACCACAGTCATGCCAGAGTAGCAATTTTGCCAGATAATTGAACATCAATAGTTTTAACAGGAATAGTAAAGATATATCGCTCTAGATAAAAATTGAAACATGTATTTTATGTGTCTACCCATATTCTGAACCTATGAGATATAAATATCCGATAAAGTTCATATATATTTTGTTTTTCTGGCAAGGGTGCTGGTGAAGTTCCACAAATCCTCCTGAAAATGTCAATGCGAACAGCAGGATCAGTGCTGGATTATAGAATATGCCAAACCTTAGAAAGCTGGATCGGTTGATGTAGCGTATTTGGGGCATCACCTATAGAAATGAAGAAACCGACAAATATAATGCATAATACTTAAAGTGTTTCCTGTACATTGATAAAAATTTCATTATTTATGCATACTTTTTCATTTCATACTCTCTCGAAAAAACCAGACACGCTACATCGAAAGCCTAGTTAATCTACGACAGATGCAAACGCCCAATATTCGCAAAATCTACCTGTGTACAGCTGTGTTTCAAAAATTCAAAATAGAGGACTGAAGATGAACATTTTTTAAGAGAAAATTTATGAAATGAAGAAGTATCCATAATTGGTGCATTTTTGATCAATGTAGAGAAAAGACTTCAATTGTATGTGCCATTTTTTCCATTTCTATACATGATGCCCCATATAGGCTACATCAACGGATGTGATTTTTAGTGAGAAACATGTCTCACCTCTCTGGAATATGAAACAGTTAAGAACCAGATATGTCTGTATAACAACCTTTTGCTGTACTAAAATACCAAAAACACAACTGGCTTTATTAAAGTGTTACAATTTAAGAGTTAAATTGTGTTTGTTCTTTGTTTTTACAACTAAATTTTACTTTCAGGAATCATATCATACACAGAATACTTATTCTTACTTTCCATACTAATGAGTAAGTATTATTTTTTTAATAATCATTTTATTTAATTACATAGTTTAAATAGTTTAAATAGTTGACAGTGGACGTCATTTCAGAAACTTGGTGCTGGTTAAGTCAATGTGACGGACCATGATCATTCCAGGAACATGATTCCAAACTGCACTTCTATAAATTTTAACCTATAACATAGATTGTGATAGCTTTGCATAATAACTGATAAAAAGTGACTTTAGGTTTTTTTATCTCCGATCTTAACAAAGCTGATAACATGCTCACCAGTTTTTATTTTTTGCAATTTGTGAGTAGGTACTATAGTCTAAAGTCTTGCAGGCACAAGAAAAATGAAGAGAAGTTCTATAATATAGTGTGTTTAAATATGTGACAAGTAATTTACCTATTTTTTTAAAATCTTAATTCTTAAATTTTTTATTATTTATTATTACTTAAAGCTAATACTTCTCTATCTGATTATGTATGGTTATGCCAAGAATGCCCATTTTCTAAGAGCCTCACCTACACAAAGGGTGAGGTCTTACTTTACTACTTTGCTTTAAGTATAGAAAACTATATGTAAAAATATATTTTCTTTGGGTCTGGTTAGGGTTACAATAAATAAACTCCTCCTTTTCTTAAAAACAAACAGCTATATTTCGCCCTAACTCAGGGCTTCTTCAGGCTGGTTATACTTTTTATGACATTTTTTGATTTTGAATAAATTCACAAATTAATGTCAGTTGAAAAAAACAACAACTTCGTCGTACTAACAATCACGTAAAAACATTTTAAATAAAATTTTAAAAAGTAGTCAATGAATCCTCCCTGTTTAACACCCAGGGAGAGACAGAGAGAGTCCAGCCACCAGAGCCCCAGCCTGAAGTAACCAGCCTGAAGAAGCCCTGAGTTAGGGCGAAATATAGCTGTTTGTTTTTAAGAAAAGGAGGAGTTTATTTATTGTAACCCTAACCAGACCCAAAGAAAATATATTTTTACATATAGTTTTCTATACTTAGAGCAATTTAAAAAGGGTTCACCATCAAGAGAAAAATTATAAAACTACTTTGCTTATTTATAACATTTTTTTTAAAAATTTATTTTACTTTACAAAATGTTTGTCAATTTTTTAGAGCCATTATCAGGATTTAGAATTGCCTTCAACATGTTTGATACAGATGGCAATGAAAGAGTTGATAAAAATGAATTCCTCGTGGTAAGTTTGCATTTGATTTTTTTTAAATTTACAAATTCTATACAAAAAAACATGTTATGAACCATATTCTTATTATTTTTTAATTTGAATAATTTTGTTTATTGAAACCATTTTTATTACAGAAATAAATTTCACGTGTTATTTCAAATTAAATAAAATAAAATATTATTATTGGCTTCTTTAATTTAATATTATAATGTCATATTTTCTACGTTAAATTGTGTGTGTTTAAAGTGGTTTTTATTTGTTTATAAGTAGCGTTTTGGGACCAAGGCTATTGTAAATAATGCAACTACACTTATTTGCAAAACGAAATTTAGGGGTGGTTAATAAAAACTGAAGGATTTATTTCTCTTTTTATATTTGAAGCTTTTAGTAAGTAAGGTTTTTAGTAAGTAGTAACGTGCTTGTAACTAGTAGGGTAGGACAAACCACTTGTTCGAACTTATCAATTACGCCATCTTTTAGGCCCATTTTACTAGCCACGTGGTAGAGAGTTTCAGCAACTTCACACATCATACATCTGTACATAATAACGTCAAAGTGAGCATGGTGTGATAATTAGTGAGACATTTTACTACTCTTCTGTATGAACATTTATCTCTTAAATTTGACCCCAAATAGGGTTCTACACCTCTCTGTTTCTTAAACATCCTACCTCTAGTATCACTTCTTAAAGATCTTTGATCTTTGATTGCAATAAATCAATCAAAGAAGAGCTTGCAATCAGAGCTTGTTGGATCTTAAAAGCACTTGGCTAGTTACTGCTAAATGCGGTGAAGTCAAAAAAATCAATGCCAACTCTATGAGCCTTCTATACATGAGGTCTGTTAAAAAAATACGTGGACTGACGTCATAAATCAAAATGTACTTTATTGAGAAGTTTCAAGTCTGGGTCCCCTTCAATTTACTCTCACACTTAACCCAATAGTGTTTCCACTAGTTGAAAGAGTCCTGGTAGGCTTCTTTTGTGATGTCCTTCAGCTCCTTCATTGCATTTGCCTTAATCGCGGGATTCGTCGTAAACTTTTCTCCCTTTCAAGGGCCTTTTGAGTTTGGGGAACAAGAAACAGTCATAGTGAGCAAGGTCAGGTGTGATATGATCCTTGACAAGAAGTGTTCATCTTCTTCTGAACAATCAAGCAGTTCCTGATAAACCCTGACGCAATTGGCTTTATGGTTGTCCGTCATCAGGCATGGCACAAATTTGGCAACAACTCGTGCATCTTCAATTTGTTGGTCAAAATCTCTTTAAAAGATCCAACTGATACCCACACTATTCAGCAAGCTTCCGTATGGTCACACCAGGGTGTCGATTTTATCCACATTTGCCCACACGTTAGTTGACATGAAAGGATGTCCAAGAAGTTCATCTTCTTCAATCGACTGACTTCAATTTTTGTTGTTCCTTCAGGTCATTCATTCAGGAAATTCGACAAACAAAAAATTGTCCTTCACTAAAAACCAAGTAGCTTATCAACAAATAAAGATATCTGCAATCTGGAAACATTGTTATCATCTGATGTGTACAAACCTAGCGACACCAAGCAGATTCCCCTAGGACCAAATGGAACCGTGCGATTCAAACAGTCTTTGTATTTTTTAAACAGACCTCGTACATCTTTATGAGTCTTCTCAATTAGTACTTCTATATATATAGAAGTAAATTCCTCTTTACTCAAGTTTTATTTAATTAAGTTTTACTCAAAATAATTGGGCTAGAATTTATTGCATTTTCAACACCTTCTGGAAAATGTTACACAGAATCTAAAAATCCATTCTTCCAATGTTTATTACTTGCCTATTACTGCTTGTAGTGAGGTAGATACAAATAATTTTCTTTCATATTTATAGCCACTCATTCATTTATTTTAGACTTTTGTTTAATTTTATTTAAATAGCTTTAGGCTGCTCTTTTTTTTTAGAGTACGTTAATTATATTTTATTATTTTATAAAAATAATTAGACAAATGTTTAGCTGAATAAGTGTAGTTATGTTTTTTTTTCTTATTTACATTATTTTTTTATGCTGTTAACTTGTTTTATTTTCCTTCTCAACTCTAGTGTGGCTCCTCATCTGTAATTAAATAATATTGAGATTTGTCTGTTTTGTAATTTTGTTTTTCTAGCTCCAAATACTTATGACAAAGAGAAAACCTTCCTCAAGCGTTGAAAAGCGTGACGTGAGTTCCAACCCAAAAAAGCCGACCAGACAAAAAAAAGACCAAAAACCATTTTTTTTATTATTAATTCTAACCATCCAATTAATCAAAAAATCATCCTCTTTTATCTTTCTTGCTTGTGCTAATACAATCTCCTTAAAACAAACACATCTTCCTTTTTTTAAAAAATGGAAAGAGAAGTTGAAACAATTCTACAACATTTTTTTTTCACTTTATATTTCTGTGGTTTTATAAAAAAAAAAAAATAAATAAAATAAAATAAAATATTATGCTTCCTTCATCGTTGTTCGCCATTTCATCCTTCCGTTTAATTAATATTTAATCTTCCTTTCAGCTTCATCTGCAGAGATCTTAAACACTAACGCCCTAATGTAATTATCATTAATAATTTTGCCTTTATTTTTTTCATTTAGTGCATTGAATAATTTCATTTTGGTGGCAGTACTAAGGTATAATGGACATTGCGTGTCAGAATTTTTTTTTTGTAATAAGTACATTTAAAGACACTTCTACAGATTGTTACTCTCTTTATAAAAAAATAGAGGGGAGGAACAATCTAAAGAAGGTGTCCAGAATGTTCTTCTTTAGACTGTTACTCCCCTTTGGAAACAGTGCGATATTCCTTTGTCCCAAAGTACATTGGCCTAAACATCCCTTTGTCTTGATAGTTATCTATCTATATTGTTAAAAAGGTTTTGTAAACAAACGAGTTCAGTGAGAGTGCAATACAAAACTGTGTGAAAGAGCGTAATAGGAGAGAAGGGGGTAGTCCGGGGAAAAAGAGGGAGCTTGAGAGTGATATACTAAACTGTGTGTAGACAGAGTGAGGGAGATTTAGTAAAATTTAAAATTCTTTGAAAGTACTTTTTTAATTATAAAATTAAACCTTAAAATGACTTTTAAAAGATTTAAAATAAAAAAAGTGTAGCCATAGATTTTCAAAAGATTTTCTGTGCACTAAATGAAAAAAAATAATTTATTTATAAATGTGAATCTTTATTATATGTTGTGTGGGTAGGAATTAATATTTAGTAAATGTTCCCTGTTTCATTGTCATCTTTACTTACTAACAAAAGAATATAAAATGTTTCACATTTTGGTAAAAGGGTTAGCAAATCCTAATTTCACTGTGCTCTCTAATTTCATTTATATGTATATTTGGTGTCTGGTGTACATGGTTTAGATCTAATTATAACAATTAGCTTCTAAATTCCTTATTATTCTCTTAATTATTTAAAGCATGAGGTCTTAAAGGTTTAAGCATGAAGAATCGAGGAAATAAGTATAATTTTTTTGGTGGAAAATTATATTTATTTGCCTTGTGGTATAAGGTTTAATATTACGTTGTAAAATAGTTCAGTGTATTTGCATTCTTCTTGCTTGAAATATGACGAAACTACTCTTTTTATTTGATATATTGTTCTTAAACATGTTCTTATTCAGTTCACAGTGGAAAAAATAGTACAATAAAGAAATATTGCGATGTAAAAAAAGCATTATATATCTGAAAAAAAGTTGACATTGACGAATATTAATGAAATCAATGACACTTCCAACAAACAATTAAATCAAAGAAAAGAATTTAATAAATAATAATTAAAATAGCACTTAAATAGTGTAGTTATCTAAAAAAAAATCGGTCCGAGATAACTCAGACAAAAAAAAACTTTCTCATATTATTGAAACTGAATTTTAACTCCATAATATCTATTATATTTATTACCTAATTGATTTTTTTTTTTTTTTTTTTTTTTCTAAATTAAAAAGCATTCAATATGTGCTTGTTTACATTTTCATTCCGATTTTCAACAACATCAGACTTATTTTCATCAATATCTCGGAAACTAGATTTTCCTAATTTATTGAGTTACATTTTAGAATTTTTTAATCTAAATCGTAAGAACCATTTTCATTTCATTGTTTTTGGGAGGTGCCCAGTAGCTTAGGCTCCACATGTTTGCACAGACAACAGACACAATTTTTTTAAAAATCATTTTTTTGGACTCAGGGGATCTCAAAAAGTGTGAATACATCAAAATCAAATTTCTGCGTCATCACAATACTTTTTCTTATTATAATGAGAAAGTAAAAAATTTAATTTTAATTTCTTTTTAACTAATTTAAATTAAATAAAACACACACAAGAAGTATTATTGTGATGTATAAAATGACAAGTATGTATAAAGTATCTGTAAAATAAACTCAATTTAACATTTGCTATTGCAGTTAGACATTAAACTCATAACAGTTTTATTTTATAGCAATATAAGAAAGAGAAAAAAATCATCAATTTAATCTGAAGAAGACTGTTTGAGAACAAATAATATAGTTTGAAAGAGTAGTTTTACTCCCTAACATAGCTCTTTTAGACCAACTACATACATGTTAATATCAACAAATCTCTATCACCTGAGAACAGGTAAAAGTATCTACGGTAAAGTCTGCTTAAGGTGATCAGTGATCACTAATGACAGTGATGGTTTTCAAAGGTCACCCTGGCAGGTTTTACTGTATTTTTCTTCTTTAAAAGTCATAAGAATCTAGGTTTTCCTGAAAAATTGAAATTCTAAGTGTTTTGCTCCTACTACTGGAAGCATATTCTGTGATGATAAGAATCTTGATGTGTTGCGATTACAAATTTATCTGGACTGTACCTAGATTTTTATGATTTTTATTTTATTTGTCATGTTTACTGGTATTATATTCCTAGTGTAGAGTATATTTGTAGATAGACTTTAAATTACTATTTAGTAAATGTACATATTAACTTTTATATTTACATGCGGATATACTGTATTGCATTGAATTTAAGACACACTTTTTGCCATGATTATGAGGGCTAAAAAGTGGGATGCATCTTAAATTTGAAGGTGTCTTAAATTGATGTATTTGTTTGTAACACTTAAACTGTTTTGGGAACATAGAATAAAGAACTTTAGGTTATCTCTCCCAGAGAATTGAGATGACAAACTTTCTTCTGAATAAATTTAGGGGGAAAATCCTTCTTAGAAAGTAGAAAGCTGATAATAAGTGATTAAGTTGTCCTAGGTATTAGTTATAATTTTTTATTTTATTATTTTCTCAAAATGCAGCGTAGCACTCATACAGTGTGAGTGCTGGAGGGTTAGAAAGAAAAAAAAGTGTCCCTGACAGCTAGTTTTAGTATTCAAGGAGCGCTCATGACTCTTGATTTCACTTTTTCCAATTATTTAATCATGAGAATCCCCAACATTTCATTTCCATTTTGTTTTGTTTAAAAATTTATCAGTTCTAACCCAAATTCCATCATGTAAAGACGACTTTGTCAAGCAATACCAATTCTACTGTTTCTGAGTATATTAATTTTTATGGGTGACAAAATTAACATATGTTTATGTTAATAATAATAATATTTAAAAATTGGATATTATTTTTAAAATATTTAATTTAATTATTTTTAAATATTTAAATTCAAAGTTGACATTATTTTAAAATTATTAAAATGTATCTTACGTTAAATTTATTTTTTTTGTGTGTCCTAAATTTGATGGTATCTTATGTTCGATGCAATACAGTATTCTTCTTTGGTAAAGTAGGAGCTAGTATATACTTAATTATTTTTTCTTATTATTTAAATTAAAAACTTACCTCTTCTTTCTATATTGTTAAATCTATCATTTTAAGTTACAGTAATGTTATTATGAAGTAATTTGTGATTTCTGATACTGTTGACTTAACTACCAAACCTTGCATCTTCATTTTTTTTTTCAAAATCCAAATATCTCTCGTTATGATGTACAAAAAAAAAATTAAACAATCAGAGTTATATTATATTTAACCTGAAAAAAAATATATATATATATATTTTTATAAAGTGGTGAACTTTGGTTAAAGAAGTTATAATAAAAACTATACTTTTAAATTTGTGGTATCTGTGACCTGTGAAGATGAAGACTTAAACTTTTCTGAAAGTTGCAATATATTCCTTTAGTTGTGTTATTTATTTCCTCTATATGAGAAAACATTTTATTATTTTTTACATAAATTTATACTATGATAAAAAAAAGTAAAATATGAAGTTACTCTAAAACTTTATATTTCTACATCAGCTTATTAATAGGAAGCCAAAGTCGGCTAGTTTATGTATGATGTTAAAATTCAGTTTCTTATCCTACAGAAAAATATAGTGTTTTGTGTATCTTATCACAAGCTTTAAAATCTCACCATTTAGACCACCAACTGCCAGTTAATTTAATAAATTTTGAGTCAAACGGAATATTTTTGGCTAATAGTTTCGATATGATTCAAGAGTAGTGTAGCAGAACATCTGTCAGCCTTTATTATAAAAGAAACAACAACTTCTTGCCATAAATAAATTAAAGAGCATAACAAATTTATGTACAACGAAAATCTCTACATAACAAATATTTTTTATGTCCCTACGAATTCTCTTTTATGCCCCCTACGAATTCTCCATTATAAAATAATATAATGTGAATAAAGAACAAAGAACTATCCTGCAGCAAGTATAATTTATATAAAATGAAATTCCTATATAGCAATTTTTTTTTTCTGGTACCATTAATTTTTGAAATTCGAGAAAACTAGTTACTTTTAGAAACCTTTTGGTCAAATTTTGTAAATACTCTTTTAGAAGATGTAGCAATAATTATGTTAGATTTAAAATTAAATTTTTAATTCACTAATTTTTTTCTTTATTTGTAAATTATTAATCTTCTTTCTTTGCCATTCTGTGTAGATGTAATTAAAGGTTTAGACATTTGTTAGACTTTGTACTTTTTAAGGCTTTAGATAAGTTTAAAGGGGTTAAATTATCAAGAATAATGTATATAACTAAGCATTATATCTGTATTGTACAAAGATAATATAAATATTTTTTTTATTATGAAGAATGCAATAAGATTTATGAAATAATACTCTATAATTTTGGTTGGAAACAGATGGAAAAGGTGTTCAGCCATGCTTGGAAAGATAAAAGAGGAGTCCCGGATGATTCGGATATGCTAACATTTCACGGCTCTACCACTGAGGACTATGTGGACGATGAGCAAGGCTTACAAAGAAGACACAGTGTAGACACCACTCTCACTGTTCACTTCTTTGGTGAGAAGGGAACCAGAGAACTTCAGTATGAAGGATTCAGAAAGTATGTTTCGTTAAGTGTGAAGTTTTTTGTAGCTCTTCAGGTAAAATAAGTAGATAAAAAATTATAATATCAGGAATATCACTTTAGAATGCATAATGTTCTGATCCGGGTACAAACTTTTAGCTAATAATTTTAAAATCTTAGGTAAAAAAAAAGAGAAAAATATGTGTGGTGTCTAGGAACACACGTCAAAACAAAGTTCCTTACGCTTTAACATTGAATACTAGTTAGTATTAGAGGTGGGTAATAACTGTTATTTGACGGTAACAGGTTATGACGTTCCCGTTATCGAACGTTAACAGGTTCCATTAACAGGTTATTGGGTAATAGGTTCTTATGGTTTCCGAGTAGACTTGATGAGCAAAAAAAAAAAAAAAAAAAAAAAAAAAAAAAAAAAAAAAAAAAAAAAAAAAAAAAAAAAAAAAAAAAAAAAA
>KZ651157.1:231499-243929 GCA_001010745.2 Gerris buenoi | reverse complement strand
AAATATGTAAATAAAGAAATAAATAAATAAGATAAATGTGTTATCTTACCTTGATTTTGGGGATTGAAAATAATTAGACCTAAGTTTGCATTTATATAATTAATTATAGAGATGATAATTCACATCTATACCACTGACTATGAGTACCTAATTTTATTTAGAAAAATATGACGCAAGTAACGAAAATTAAATCAGTATATTGGTTTCATCAATTCTTACATAAATAAAGTATTTATAGAGATGTTCTATTAATTTAACAAAACGATTTATGCAGTGTAGCTAACAAGCAGTTGGTATTTAAAACATTATTTTTTGCTGGCAACACTGACCAACAATTTAAAATGGCGCACTGATTTCCGACCAAAATAAATAATAGTCGCTCGTTTTCTCTCGCAAAATAAACAATGATGGTTAACGATGTTATTAAATAAAAAGTTACGTGAATACGTGAAAAATTATTTTTAAATTATATTTTTAAAATCGATTTTTTTAATTAGTTTTAAATTAGTACATTACTTCTAAAATGGAGCTGAGTGATCTTCCGTCCGAAATAGTGCAAAAAATCTTTCTTTATTTGTCCGGTGATGAATTGGCCAAATTCGGTTCCACGTCGAAAGCAAATAGATCGATTGTTAATGATAACTACATTTGGAAAAAAATCTGCCAAAGAGAGGAAATTTTGGAAAAACGAACTGTTGAAATAAGCTATGTAGGTTGGTAGACAAAAAAACATTTACAATTAATATTTTAACTAACCGAATTTTAAATAATTATATTTTTATTTGCAATAATTAACTTAAGTAATGAAAAAAATAGATAATTTAACAATAATTTTTAATTAAATATATCAAACACAGATGAAAGTAAGAGTTACGAAATCTTTATATTAAATATATTTTTAGTTCATCAGCTGAGAGATGTTTGGAACTCTAGGAGAAGGGGAACCTTGGACCAGGGCAATGTCTAAATATAAATTCTTAATCCACTGTTGCCTCTATTCAATTTTATATTGTTTAAATTCACAAGCGTAAGCATTAAATTTAAAATTTTAAGAAAAGAAAAACATGGTTTTAACATCAACTTCGAGTATTTTTTTTTTTTTTTTTTTTTTTTTTTTTTTTTTTTTGACAACATTTAACCATATGAACGAAATAAAAGAGGAAAACAATTATGATGACATGTTTCTATAGATTTTCTTTTTTTTCCACTCCTGTCTATTTGGTTTATAGACTTTTGGTTTATTCACTTTTTTTTTTTTTTTTGAAAAAAAGTTTCTTTTAGTTATTATTCGAATTTTGCCGCCAAAATTGATCCATATTAATATGGAAATTTATTGATGTATTAGCTTTTACAAACGATTTTGTAAAACTAATGATTATTGTATTGTCATCGTAAATGCATAATTTGTGATAGTTTCAGCAATTTTATTTATTAAGCTATATACATGCGATTTATAGCCTATATTCATCGGGTGTGATATATACAGTAATATATAGGTGGGACAAATTTGGATTATAAGATTTGGAAACAAACAAAGAAAACAAGTGGATTTAAATAAAGCGTGTAAAATGAAAGGCCCATTTTCCAATTAATTAAAAATTAAAACAAAAAAAATCAGTTAGTTGATTCTACTACTAATTATAAAAATTCAATAATAATATCAATAAAACATTTATTTCGTTCTTACAATATAAAATTATAAAACGAACATCAACCAATTAAAATCTTTCATTCAATTAAAAGAAAAGGTAAATCCTTCAACTTAACTGAAATTTTTAACTGAACAATGATAAATATGTAAATAAAGAAATAAATAAATAAGATAAATGTGTTATCTTACCTTGATTTTGGGGATTGAAAATAATTAGACCTAAGTTTGCATTTATATAATTAATTATAGAGATGATAATTCACATCTATACCACTGACTATGAGTACCTAATTTTATTTAGAAAAATATGACGCAAGTAACGAAAATTAAATCAGTATATTGGTTTCATCAATTCTTACATAAATAAAGTATTTATAGAGATGTTCTATTAATTTAACAAAACGATTTATGCAGTGTAGCTAACAAGCAGTTGGTATTTAAAACATTATTTTTTGCTGGCAACACTGACCAACAATTTAAAATGGCGCATTGATTTCCGACCAAAATAAATAATAGTCGCTCGTTTTCTCTCGCAAAATAAACAATGATGGTTAACGATGTTATTAAATAAAAAGTTACGTGAATACGTGAAAAATTATTTTTAAATTATATTTTTAAAATCGATTTTTTTAATTAGTTTTAAATTAGTACATTACTTCTAAAATGGAGCTGAGTGATCTTCCGTCCGAAATAGTGCAAAAAATCTTTCTTTATTTGTCCGGTGATGAATTGGCCAAATTCGGTTCCACGTCGAAAGCAAATAGATCGATTGTTAATGATAACTACATTTGGAAAAAAATCTGCCAAAGAGAGGAAATCTTGNTTTTAGTAATTAAAATTTTTCACTTATAAAATAAAATATACATATCAACATGTTCAGAATTTATTTAGCTACACGTTAAAAAAAAGAGTAGCGCTTTAAGTGCAAAATTAAAGGCATGAGGTTAAATTAAACAAAACTAGTCGCAATTATTAATAGTATTTAGATACAAACGGTGGTATATGGGCAGCCAGCCTACGTCACTGGCAGTCACTGCCTCCCTAGAATGTGGGCGTGGTCAGGTTCGCGTTTTTAAGCCTAATGAGCCCACCTGTATTTCATTTCACCTTGTGACAGACCGACATTTTTTAAAAACCACTTTTTTGGACTCAGGGGACATCAAGACGTGTAAATCCATCAAAATCGAATTATCGCGCCATACAATACTTTCTCTTCATATGAGAAAGTAAAAAAGAATATCATCGTGGTTGATTAACAATTAAAAACAATTCCGTTTATAGATTATTAAGATAATAATTAACATGCTAAAATTTTTCTTTTTAGCTATTGGATTGGAAAGGCTGTGTGACTGGTGGAAAACTTACATGGAGTCAAGAATGTATTTCCATTTCAACTGGAAGTACGGTAGGAAGAAAGTCAGGGTATTTCCCAGGCCTTACAGCGACTACTTCATAACTGCCGACGAAACGGGGCTAGCAATAGCCAACGAAAGTGGCACGATAAATGTCTACGATAGTTACATGAAGCCGCTGTGGAGCGTTTATTTCGACGGTGAAATCGACTCGTTGACTAAATGGTACGATTCCTTGTGTGTAGCAGGTGAAAACGGAATCACTCTTATTAAGAAAGACAAAGAAATTAATATGGAAATCTGGGGTGAAGTCCATTTCCTTAACAAAGCAGGTGAAGTTTGGATTCTGGACGACGACGAAGGAAACATAGCTGGATGGTCGTTAGATACTTTCGATCTCGTAGCCTGGTCGGATTACCAGAGCCACTATTCGGAGAGGGTCATGTCAGACGAGTCGCACATCTATGGATTGGGACAGGCCTGGGTATCTTGCTTCAACGACAAGGGACAAATAGCTACCACTATAACTATAGACAGCTCAACGGTCATTCGGATTAATGGAAACGATCAATTAGTCGCTGCTCTCATCAAAACAGACAGGTAATTATTTTAATACTAAATTCTATAGTTATTTACACACCAAGAGAGTAAAGTAAAGCAGCCGCTACACGATCAAGCCGCTTGATCAAAACATTGCGTCAAGCATGATTGATAGTCTAAGAACCTGTTTGATGCTTAAGTCAAGCCTTACGGAGATTAATGGAAAGTTTGTATGAGTCAAGCGGCTTGACGGAGACGGAGCGCTTGAATGTCTAGTGCTAGGCAATTTTGATCAAGCATTCCGTCAATCACCTGCTCGACACCCAAAACCATGGTATCTACACAATACTGATTTATTACAGTCCAGGAGGAGCTCACTAGTCAAAAACTCCGCTACAAATGAGTGTTGATGAAAATATTGATGGGATGCTTGATGCACCCCAAGGCGGCTTGAAGGTCGTGTCAATCANCAAAAACTGGCCTTAACATAATTGTATTAATTTAGTCATTTGTTATTATTATTATGTTGAGCTATAATTTTTGCCTTTATCTGAAAGATGTTTGGAGCAATTCCAAACAGCAAGAATAGCTCCAATTTGAGACCCAGGTTAGACATTATTGGCGTAGTAGGAGGAAAATAGTGAATTAATTCACTATGTTATTCACATTCGCGGGTTTATAGCGAATAATGTTCGGCGACGACCTGTATACCTACTTATTGGGATAACAAATTTTGTTAAAAGTTAAAACAAAGAGATTTAGTAATAAACGTGTCAAGTATGTACTACCAGCAAACAAAAAGGGTTCGTAGACATTGTAACAAATAGGACGAATTCGTTAACCAGCATAATCAACCCATCCTTAACGCAGAAATGTTAAGGGCTTTGCCCACACCGGGACTTAATGTTACGGGGCTTCTTCACTGCAGCGTCAATTCAGCCCCCTCAACATTGAGTTCTGATGCGGACTAAGCTTAAGAGTCTTGGTTTTAGCTAAGGACCCTAAAATATGAATAAATTTACTCTGTAGCTTAGGTTAAATAGAGAATAGAATATTATTTACTATTTTATATTTATAGGTTATATTATTTACTACAATATTTATTCATTTAACAACGTGAGAGTTGTAATGGGCATTTTATTTGGTCCTTTTTAGTTGGTCCTAATGGGCATTTTATTTGGTCCTATTTGGTCATGGGCATTTTATTTGGTCCTTTTATTTGGCATTTTATTTGGTCTATTAACTCTAATTAAAAAAACAAAAAATCGGTCCGAGACAACTCAGACAAACTTTCTCATATACGAGTTCATTATTACTTAGCCCAGTATTTTCCATTTTATTAGTTTTCGTATGTAAATTTAATTATAATTGAAAATTTCATCAAAATTTATCATAAAAATAACTTCCCCAGGGCGGGGAATCGAACCCGGGCTCTCTCCGTCCGTGTTTTAAGCTATTTTCTCAGGAACTAGATTTTTCCCGGGAAAACGGCTTATATCGTTAGATTTGTATTTAAATTGACTACATTTTAGAAGGAACCGTTTTCAAGAAATATTTTTTTTTCACGTTTTTTCAGATTTTTTGGGGGGTAGCGGGTAGCGCCCCTAAATTTGGAGCTAAATTCATTTCTCGATTTCGCCTCGGGGTATGATTTTTCTTAACATGTATGCCAAATTTCGTCAAAATGGCCCAGTAGTTTAGGCTCCAGGCGACTGCACAGACGACAGACAGACATTTTTTAAAAACCACTTTTTTGGACTCAGGGGACCTCAAGACGTGTAAATCCATCAAAATCGAATTATCGCGCCATACAATACTTTCTCCTTATATGAGAAAGTAAAAAAGAATATCATCGTGGTTGATTAACAATTAAAAACAATTCTGTTTATAGATTATTAAGATAATAATTAACATGCTAAAATTTTTCTTTTTAGCTATTGGATTGGAAAGGCTGTGTGACTGGTGGAAAACTTACATGGAGTCAAGAATGTATTTCCATTTCAACTGGAAGTACGGTAGGAAGAAAGTCAGGGTATTTCCCAGGCCTTACAGCGACTACTTCATAACTGCCGACGAAACGGGGCTAGCAATAGCTAACGAAAGTGGCACGATAAATGTCTACGATAGTTACATGAAGCCGCTGTGGAGCGTTTATTTCGACGGTGAAATCGACTCGTTGACTAAATGGTACGATTCCTTGTGTGTAGCAGGTGAAAACGGAATCACTCTTATTAAGAAAGACAAAGAAATTAATATGGAAATTTGGGGTGAAGTCCATTTCCTTAACAAAGCNGAGTCTGCACGACTTAAATTGTCTTACAAATTAGAGAACGAAAATCATTAAAGCTAAAAATCCTAAACAAAAATATTCTAACTTTATTATGGTTGTGGGGTTCTAGTAAAATAATTATTTTTCATTTTGAACTTGAACCATTTTTTGTTGTTTTGTAAATTTTCCTCTTGAGAATTTGGCCTTTTAAGGGTTAATTGGTTATCTTTAATTAATTAAAAAGCCGCTCTTTCTCTTTTAAAAGCTATATTTCACCCTACACTTTCTTCTGGCTAAAACATTAACAATTTTTAAACAAATCAAATATTCAGGTTTCCGCCAGACCCTGCATAAATATCAACAGTTTTATGAGGTTGGTGAAATTTTGTCCACTTGACCTTCAAAACAAGATGTTAATATCAACATTAGATTTTTTTATAGGAAGATTATACGTTATTGGGAGATGTTTACAATTCACATTTTCTTTCCAGGTACAACATAAGAGTTTGGGATCGTCTGACATCACAAGTGTTAAAAACAATTGATATAAATCGACCTTATTGTCTAAAGTTGAGTCCAATCTCAAACATACTGGCTTACTGCGCCAGAGATCTTGATGCTAATGTCTTTTCAACGGTGCATCTAAGTTCTTCAAAGCACTGCTCTGCTCAGCTTGACTTCGACAACATAGCCAACGTACAAATGTACTTCTTAGCCAAGAATCTCCTAGTGTTGTTCATAAGGATGGACTGGGAACCGTACACTAGGATGGTGGTTTGTGACGACAGTGGAAACATAATGCACACTTCTGCATTAAGAGTTAAATACATATTGTATGTTGATAAAAGAAAAGTTGTACTTAAGTGTAATAATGAAATTCAAATCATTTATTTCGATCACAGAGATTAGTTATTGTCCTAATTAATTTCTTTTAATCTTAATATAATCACAATTTTGTATTTAAATATGTACAAATTTTGTTGATTCTTTAGACTGTTACTCCCCTTATAAAAAAACAGGAGGGAGTAACAGTCTAAAGAAGGTGTGCGGAGTGTTTTTCTTCATACTGTTACGCCCCTTATAAAAGCAGAAGTTGATATTCCTTAGTTCCAAAGTACATTGGACTAAACATCCCTTTGTCTTAATAGTTATTTAGATAAAGGTACGTTCCTTTGTCTAAATAAATATTAAGATATAGAAGTGTTTAACTGAGTATAACCATTTGTATTCTATAAAAACAGAGGAGTAGCAATCTAAAGAAGTAACCAAATTTTAACTTTAATATAAAGCAAAAAACTAATTATTAATTATGATATAAATTATCTCAAACATAAGTATTACTTTAAAACTGTATTTNATCCAAAACCATGGTATCTACACAATACTGATTTATTACAGTCCAGGAGGAGCTCACTAGTCAAAAACTCCGCTACAAATGAGTGTTGATGAAAATATTGATGGGATGCTTGATGCACCCCAAGGCGGCTTGAAGGTCGTGTCAATCAGCTTGACGCGATGTTTTGATCAAGCGGCTTGATCGCATAGGGACTGCTTGAGTCATTGTTCCTACCCTGAGCGAAGAAGTTACTTAACGAGTCGAAGCCGAGGGAGTTAATTATCGCTTGAGTACAATTGATTTATACTTCCGAGGTACGTGTACAAAATTTTATCTACAGAAGAGGGGAAAAAATTGAAGATTTTAATTTTAAATTATTTTATTAAACAAAAAGTTAATATTTTATTTAAAAAATACATACATATATACAGTTAAATATAATAATAACAATTTACTAAATAAGTTTAATCACGTTAAAGTTTAATTATACATAGATAGTAATTATTTGAAATTCAATACTAAAATTAGATGGGAGAATTAGCTGATAGCAGAGACATATAATCAACAGTATTGCCAACTGATGTATATCCATACGCATTTTTATATCTATAATTAGAAATTATGATTTCACCTTTAACCTGTTAGTTTGTTTTACTGATGATTCATTTGACAACCGCTGTAGAGGTTACATTGTATAGGATTATATTATTATAGATTTAGATATTAAACAAAAATTCCCTTATTTTCCATTACTCACTGTTTAATAATTTGACTGGGTGCAATGCAATGAGTAACTTTCCTCCAAAAAGTTCACTTATTTCCATTCAGAGATAAAATAATTTATCATACTAAAATAAAATACATTTTTTTATATTTTACTTAACTTAATTACAATTGAATCTACTTTAATAAGAGTCTGCACGACTTAAATTGTCTTACAAATTAGAGAACGAAAATCATTAAAGCTAAAAATCCTAAACAAAAATATTCTAACTTTATTATGGTTGTGGGGTTCTAGTAAAATAATTATTTTTCATTTTGAACTTGAACCATTTTTTGTTGTTTTGTAAATTTTCCTCTTGAGAATTTGGCCTTTTAAGGGTTAATTGGTTATCTTTAATTAATTAAAAAGCCGCTCTTTCTCTTTTAAAAGCTATATTTCACCCTACACTTTCTTCTGGCTAAAACATTAACAATTTTTAAACAAATCAAATATTCAGGTTTCCGCCAGACCCTGCATAAATATCAACAGTTTTATGAGGTTGGTGAAATTTTGTCCACTTGACCTTCAAAACAAGATGTTAATATCAACATTAGATTTTTTTATAGGAAGATTATACGTTATTGGGAGATGTTTACAATTCACATTTTCTTTCCAGGTACAACATAAGAGTTTGGGATCGTCTGACATCACAAGTGTTAAAAACAATTGATATAAATCGACCTTATTGTCTAAAGTTGAGTCCAATCTCAAACATACTGGCTTACTGCGCCAGAGATCTTGATGCTAATGTCTTTTCAACGGTGCATCTAAGTTCTTCAAAGCACTGCTCTGCTCAGCTTGACTTCGACAACATAGCCAACGTACAAATGTACTTCTTAGCCAAGAATCTCCTAGTGTTGTTCATAAGGATGGACTGGGAACCGTACACTAGGATGGTGGTTTGTGACGACAGTGGAAACATAATGCACACTTCTGCATTAAGAGTTAAATACATATTGTATGTTGATAAAAGAAAAGTTGTACTTAAGTGTAATAATGAAATTCAAATAATTTATTTCGATCATAGAGATTAGTTATTGTCGCAATTAATTTCTTTTAATCTTAATATAATCACAATTTAAATCTAAATATGTACAAATTTTGTTGGTTCTTTAGACTGTTACTCCCCTTATAAAAAAACAGAAGGGAGTAACAGTCCAAAAAAGGTGTGCGGAATGTTCTTCTTCATACTGTTATGCCCCTTATAAAAACAGAAGTGTGATATTCCTTTGTCCTAAAGTCCATTGGACTAAACATCCCTTTGTCTTTATAATTTAGAAAAAGGCACGATCCTTTTCTAAAAAACTATTAAGACAAAGGGATCTATAATTGCATATATCCATTTATAATCTATAAAAATTTAGAGGAGTAACAATCTAAAGAAGTACCTAAATTAAAAGTTTAATATAAAGCAACAAGCTAATNAAAGATTAAAGAAACATTGTAGATGTTAGTTCTATGTAAATATAAAATGAAAATAAGTAATATTTTGTTTGTATATTATTAATTTTATTGATATTATTTTTAAATTTATTTTTAAGTTTCTTTGTCACCAATTCATCCATAAATAAATCAAACATTACATTTTAATTAATAATTATATCATATCTATGTGTTTTTAAAGCGATTACTATACCTAAAAAGAGGTTGCTACTGTATACGTTTCGTGGCAATCCAAGCTCCATTATACCTAAGTGTGATATTGAATGTAAAAATTATTAAATATTATATGATTAGTAAAAACATTAATGAAAATAATCTTAATTGCTTACCTTTAAGTAATCCTGACTTCTTCCACTTAAAACTGACTGTAACTGAAAGTAAACTGTCTGTTACTTGGCGGGCCTCTCGTGCCTGGAGATTCGTGTTCGTAGGTTTGTGGTCAGTCGAATCCTTGACGGAATAGGCCGAGCAACCACTAGCCATATCGAGCATAGTATGTACCCACGATTCGAGGTACGATATACACTTCGAGTCAAGAAGGGCAAAGTCACAGACTGTGGAAGCTTTATGCAGAGATTTCACAATGAGATCGCTATTGATGACTTAATCTGGGAACTAAGCTACATCTTCCTGATGTTGAAATTCCACCACAACCTAAGTCCTCCTGGATGCATTTTTTCCTTTGGTTAAGCATTGTTGGCTTTTCCATTCTTGTAGGATGTATTTTGATGTTTTCAACCATTTTGACTTTTTGCTCATCTCTAAAAGTTCGGTTGCCCAAAGAAACTGGAAAAATATGGCGAACTTAAGTTATAATAAACACTCAAAATGTCTTNTGACGACAGTGGAAACATAATGCACACTTCTGCATTAAGAGTTAAATACATATTGTACGTCGATAAAAGAAAAGTTGTACTTAAGTGTAATAATGAAATTCAAATAATTTATTTCGATCATAGAGATTAGTTATTGTCGCAATTAATTTCTTTTAATCTTAATATAATCACAATTTAAATCTAAATATGTACAAATTTTGTTGGTTCTTTAGACTGTTACTCCCCTTATAAAAAAACAGAAGGGAGTAACAGTCCAAAAAAGGTGTGCGGAATGTTCTTCTTCATACTGTTATGCCCCTTATAAAAACAGAAGTGTGATATTCCTTTGTCCTAAAGTACATTGGACTAAACATCCCTTTGTCTTTATAATTTAGAAAAAGGCACGATCCTTTTCTAAAAAACTATTAAGACAAAGGGATCTATAATTGCATATATCCATTTATAATCTATAAAAATTTAGAGGAGTAACAATCTAAAGAAGTACCTAAATTAAAAGTTTAATATAAAGCAACAAGCTAATTATTAATTATGATATAAATTATCTCAAACATGAAGTATTATTTTTAAAATATATTTTACATTGAATCAAATAATTATATAATACTCATACATTTTTATTATTATAATTTANGCTGATGTCCAACATCACAAGTAAGGTTTCATCCATCGCATCTGTGCTGATGTCCAACATCACAAGTAAGGTTTCATCCATCGCATCTGTGCTGATGTCCAACATCACAAGTAAGGTTTCATCCATCGCATCTGTGCTGATGTCCAACATCACAAGTAAGGTTTCATCCATCGCATCTGTGCTGATGTCCAACATCACAAGTAAGGTTTCATCCATCGCATCTGTGCTGATGTCCAACATCACAAGTAAGGTTTCATCCATCGCATCTGTGCTGATGTCCAACATCACAAGTAAGGTTTCATCCATCGCATCTGTGCTGATGTCCAACATCACAAGTAAGGTTTCATCCATCGCATCTGTGCTGATGTCCAACATCACAAGTAAGGTTTCATCCATCGCATCTGTGCTGATGTCCAACATCACAAGTAAGGTTTCATCCATCGCATCTGTGCTGATGTCCAACATCACAAGTAAGGTTTCATCCATCGCATCTGTGCTGATGTCCAACATCACAAGTAAGGTTTCATCCATCGCATCTGTGCTGATGTCCAACATCACAAGTAAGGTTTCATCCATCGCATCTGTGCTGATGTCCAACATCACAAGTAAGGTTTCATCCATCGCATCTGTGCTGATGTCCAACATCACAAGTAAGGTTTCATCCATCGCATCTGTGCTGATGTCCAACATCACAAGTAAGGTTTCATCCATCGCATCTGTGCTGATGTCCAACATCACAAGTAAGGTTTCATCCATCGCATCTGTGCTGATGTCCAACATCACAAGTAAGGTTTCATCCATCGCATCTGTGCTGATGTCCAACATCACAAGTAAGGTTTCATTCTTGTTTCTCTTATCCAATTCTTTTTTTAAGTGTCACAATAAAAGCGAGTCCATCTTTAACCACTACGGACGACATTTCCACTGAAAAGCTTTATTACACGAAGCGACTTCACTAGCAGCGTGTTAACTTACTCTATGTATATGTAATTGACGCTTAAGAAACGTTAGTAACTCTTAATGTTTAGTTTTCATTGACGCTTATGAGTTACTACCTCCTAAATAATTTGAGGCAACGTGTTATTATTATTAATTTTTTTACCTCCGGTGGGGAGAAAAAGTGAACTTTCCTCCCTAGTTTACAGGGAGGAAAGTTGTTCATTGCACCCGGTCGGCCCCAACAGGGAGTAATGAGAAAGGAGTGAATCATGAAAGTTCATGATTCCCTCCAGTGTTGCCCAAGTAATAAAGCACAAGTAAATAAGATTGGTGCAAATACACATTTCATTTATTAACCATAGTTTAATGCCTAAATCTATAATGTCATCTTCACACACAACCTTCACGACGGTTGTCATGGTGACTCATCAGTAAAACAAATAAAAAGTTAAAAGAGAAATATTAATTTCTAAATGTAGATCTACTCATTTATATGATTATACATTAATTGTCAACTGATGTCTCAGACTATGTCAACACGGCTCAGCTACCAACTGATTCTCCCATTTGATTTTAGCATTGAAATTCAAATAATTTCTATCTATCATTTAATTATAACATGATTAAACTTATTTGATGTAGTATTATTAATAGTATATATCTATTTTTT
>KZ651157.1:174606-220782 GCA_001010745.2 Gerris buenoi | reverse complement strand
ATATAAAAAGAAAATAAGTAATTATATTATGTATGTATATTATTAATATTGTTATTAAATTTATTTTTAAGTTCTTTGTCACCAATTCATTCTTAAATTTATCAATCATTACATAATAGCAAACATAATAATGTATAAGTTGTATTTTTCTAAGACTATTTTAATTGATTATTTATCTATGTGTGATTGAATCGATTATTAAACCTAAAAAGAGGTTGCTACCATAAACGTTTCGTGGTAATCCAAGCTCCATTATAAAGTGTGATATTGAATGTAAAACTTATTAAATGTTATATGTTTAGTAAAAACATTAATGAAAACAATCTTAATTATTTCATGCTTACGTAATCCCAACTTCTTCCACCTAAAGCTGGGTTTCAACTGTCTGAGACTTGGCGAGCCTCTCGTGCCTGGAGATTCATGCTCGCAGGCTTGTGGTCAGTCAAATCCTTGACGGAAAAAGCCGAGCTACCTCGAGCCATACCGAGCCTAGTATGTACCTACGACTCGAGGTACGATACACTTCCAGTCAAGCAGGGCCAAGTCACAGGCTGTGGCAGCTGGCACTTCTTTAGATTGTTACTCCCCTTATAAAGAAAACAGATGAGAGTAACAATCTAATGAAGGTGTACGGAATGTTCTTCTTTACACTCTTACTCCCCTTATAAAACAGAAGTGATATTCCTTTGTCCCAAAGTACATTGGACTGGTACATTAGACCACGTATATCCCTTTGTATTAATAGTTTTGAGGCCAGTCATTTATATTCTAAAAAAATGTAGAGGAGTAACAATCTAATGAAGTACCTGGGAGCTTATACAGAGATTTGACAATGAGATCGCTATTGATGTCTTCATCAAGAAACTAAACTAAACCTTCCTGATGTTGAAATTCCACCACATTCTGAGTCCATCTGGATGCCTCTTTTCTTTTAGTTAAGCATTGTAGGCTTTCCCGTTCTTGTAGGATGTACTTAGATGTTTTCGAAAATTTTGACTTTTAGCTCATCTCTAAAAGTTTGGTTGACCAAAAGCTGGAAAAATATAGCGAACTTAAACACCCAAAATTTCTTCGATCTGCAAGCAATTGCGAGCTGATCACTTTTTTTTTTTTTTTTTTTTTTTTGTGGGGTATCATTTCAAAGTTAATCAAATGTAGATCAAAAGTATATATTATGGCGTCTTCAAAATAGTGGTCATTTAACCCAAGAAATTTCCAAAAAATAACCCTAAAAAAATGTTCCTCTGCTTCCACATAAGGACAGGTCCTAAAAATAAGGAAAAAAATACATTTCTGTGGACCAATAATATATTTTCGGGAGTTAATATGAAAAAGTCAAATTTTATATATGTGGCCGTAACTATAGTGACCTATTTTTTTTTTAAAGTAATTTATTAATAATTTTTGAAAGGGGTATTATTTAAAGGCAAACATAGATCACAATATAATATTGAGCTTCTAAAATTGCGGCCATTTTACCCGTAAAATAACCAAATTAATGCACACCTAAGATAATATGCACACCTGGCTCCTCCAAAGTGTAACTTTTTATGCAAATTCTAGTAAAAATAAAAAAATAATATGGGATATATATGAATTTTCATTTTTAAGTTTTAGGTAGTATTCATTCTACGGAAAGTTTAAAATTTTAATTTAAATCAAATTATAATTATTATTAACAATGGGAGACAGACAGAGAAAAAAGACCCCAGCGCCGGGACTTGAACCACGGGCCTCTATATTTCCCGNAGAATATCTAATACAATCATAAGGGATCAACCAAAGAAAATTGACAAAAGTTAAATAATATGTTTATGTCAGGATATAATATTTGACATATGTCATATATTAGCATTACTATTTCTTATTTGATTGCTGCTATGGCAATATTACAACTAAAAATATCAAATTACAAAGTATGTTCCTGTAAGTTATGTATTTAGGCCTTTTATTTAATTGTTAAGACCTACATGATAATAGGAACCATAACCACTAATACCTATAACATGAGCTCTACGCAGAGCGCGGGTTGAAGGCATTGTATATTCATAATTGCATCATTTTTATCACTGATGTATATGCGGGAACATTTATTATTGCAGCAACATACCAATACAAACTTTTTGAATGTCAGTAACATTAAACGTCTGACGAAAACTTATGTACAACTTGACTGACTGTGGAATTTTCTAGTAAATGCATATAATTCCTATATTAAAACTAAATAGATTTTCGTTACGATCTGAATTTTATTTAGATGTCTAGCCGATGAATAAATAAGTCGACGAGATAACATTTTTTGAAAAACAAATTATAGCTACTAAATCGTCTTTTTAAAAAAATGATCTGAAGATGATAAAAAATAATCTTTAAATTATACAAATATTTCTCTTCTCTATACTGATCTTATCAAATTTTCGTACAATAGAATAATGTTATTACATAATGATTAATGATTAATCTTAATATTTTTAAAACTTAATCAAAATACTTATTGCTCTTAAACATCTTTTGTTAATACAGACATTATTTCGACCTTTAAGTACTTGAACTATACCTATTTTATATGAAAAATTACAATAATGGTTAATGGTTCTATTTTAATACATAATTTTTTAAAGAGTATGTCTAAGTATATATTGTATGTAATAAGAATACTCTGCTAGTTGATGTCAATATTTCAATGAAATAATTTAAACTCCAACTCATTTTGAAAATTTAGTTTTCATCTTTTAATAAGTGTAGGATTTGGTAAAAATGGTAAACACCATATTTTAATATATAGCTTAGTTTTCCCGTGACATCCACGTAACGAAGGGGTTGAAGGCCGACGTTTCGCTTCCTCTACTGGAAGCATCTTCAGGTGTGTGGTGCATCGTGATGTTAAATAATGACGACTGAAGAGAAGCACGACGTATATTTATACGGTCTTTCTTAAACGTAGTAGTTACTTTTCTGAAAAGTAGTTTTCTAGGCCCGTAATAATTCACCGTGTGCCTAGCATCTCTCAAATCGTCTGTATATCTTGTTGCTTTAATATCACGATGCACCACACCTCCTGAAGATGCATCCAGTATTGAAAGCGAAACGTCAGACATTTGAACATTTCGTGTCGTAGATTTCACCAGAAAACCAATCTATCTATTACGAATCAACCCGTGGAAGGCTACCAATAACTATTTTCTGTAATTAGAACATAATTGATTTTAAAACGATAATTGTGGAAAAATTATTAACTAATTGCGTGAGGATTTCGCAAATAAAACGGTTGCGTTTCATTACATTTCTTCTTCAGGAGTTCACTGCGTTTAATTGACTAATTTACTAAGCTGTTGAAATGACTAATTACCAATAGTTCGACGGAAGAACATTTAGCGGCAATAGAGGAAAGTTTTTAAAAACTTTAAATCCTCTAACAAATGGAATTCTATTTCTTTTTTTAATCGACTGTACTCAGGATAAAAAAAGTAAGTTATTTTCTTAAAATAAGATAATTTGCAAGATAGTTCTTGCGGTTCTTTGTAATCGCAGTTCTTAAACGATTACAAAGAAAACCATTACTTTTTTTACGACATGACATAATGTAGAAATATTAATGTCGGTTTTTATTTGACGTAAGTTAAGGTTCCTACAGCTGTTATGTGATGCATTTCGGAATATATATATATATATATATATAACGACTAAAGAGCTGAAGGAGATTATGATGAGGGTCGATGAAGCAGGAAGGAAACNTGTCTGTGGGCTGTTTGCAGACTGTTTTGTCTCCAGTGTGCGCCTAGCCTTAGGGTGGCCATGATAAATGTCCGCTGGTTCTTTGGACACTGCTATTCTTAGCAGGTGCTGAAGGATTTTATGTGTTAAGCGGGACCTATTTTTGTTCTTAATGAAATTCATTCAACTAAAAGTTGATTCACTTGTGTAGGTTCAAGCAAATATGATCAGGATTAGTTTTGAAACAAGTTATTTATTGTGATTTCGTAGGCACTTGATTTATTTTCTAGCAACGTAAGATAATGGGGAAAATACCGCGAGTTTTAAGTTCGGTCGAGGGCCACACAATATCGTACTGAGGGCCGCGTAGTGAGTACCCCTGCTCTAGGCTATTGTCATTTGGATATTTTAAAGATCAACTCCTTGTCATATGCATGGCTAAAACATAAATTTCAACGATAAATTGACTTAAAATGTATTTTTACATTTTTCTTATATCATCATATAATTCATTAATTAAATTTCATAATTTGATTTAATATAAAATAGAGAGTTTACAACATCATTATTATTAACATGGATTTAAATTATATAATTCACTTATTTACTTTTTAAAATATTAAATTAGGCACACCTTGTCATTTAAGATGATTATTTGCTTTAAATGGTTGGTATTAAACCACTATGGTATTGGTTTTAAATAAACTTACGCTAAATTAGGATTCATATTCTTTGTAGTTTGAAAATATGACCATAGAAAATAGCATTTGTGTATATATATTATTTAAAGTTATTTAGATTTAAATATTTTATTAGAAATATTGTGATGGCACATTAATTCGATTTGAGATTTTGATGGATTTACACATAAAGGGACTGACAAGGAAACTGACCTCAGTGGATCAGCTGAGTCCAAAAAAGGGGTTTTTGAAAAATATCTCTCTATCGTCTGTGTAGTGCACTGATTAAACTTAAGACTAAAATACGAACTTTTTTGATGATATTTAGTACATAAATGCTAAAAAATCACTATTTTCTGTTGTTAAGCAACCTTGCATTATTCTGGCACAGGCACAAGTTAAATATACGCAGAACTATTATTGGGGAAATCGTGCTCAATTTTGTTGCAAAATTATGCTCTAATTTCAAATTTGATCTTGAATGATAAATATGCGGGTTTAGCATACCACATAATTTACTAATGCATCCGCAGGATACCCGTGCTTAACTTTAGAATGGTGGTGAATTTCTTTTTATAAATACCACTAAAATACTTATGCTAAGCAGGATTATACATTTTTAAGATTTTGCTACTTTCACAATAAAGAGAAAGTATTGTGATGGCGTGAAAATCCGATTTTGATAGATTTACACTCAGGGAACCTCAACAAAAAAATATTCCTCGAAAACGGTTCCGACAATTTTTTATTTCAAAAAATTCTAAAATGTAGTCCACTTAAATGTCAATCCAACCCTCATATGAAGCCTCGGCCCCCTTGAGTACGCCACTGTAATCATCATGGTTTTTTATAGGCTCGCCTTAATGTTAGAGCCACGCGATACTTAGTTAATTTGTGATTTTATGTATATTTTTAAAATAAACATCCACATTTTTTAAATTAATTTTGCTTTATGAGTTTTATTTAGAGCAAACATGTTGCCCAATATCTTCTTTGGAAAACCTATTTTGGTAGTCATGTGGAGATTTTGTTAGGGACACAAATTTGACTTTGACAGTTCTAATTTAATCGGATTTACATTGTAAAAGGAATCTAGTGACAATCACATATCTTCAGTGATATTTAATTATTTTTCATTTTGAACTTGAACCATTTTTTGTTGTTTTGTAAATTTTCCTCTTGAGAATTTGGCCTTTTAAGGGTTAATTGGTTATCTTTAATTAATTATAAAGCCGCTCTTTCTCTTTTAAAAGCTATATTTCACCCTACACTTTCTTCTGGCTAAAACATTAACAATTTTTAAAATGCGGGTTTAGCATACCACATAATTTACTAATGCATCTGCAGGATACCCGTGCTTAACTTTAGAATGGTGGTGAATTTCTTTTTATAAATACCACTAAAATACTTATGCTAAGCAGGATTATACATTTTTAAGATTTTGCTACTTTCACAATAAAGAGAAAGTATTGTGATGGCGTGAAAATCCGATTTTGATAGATTTACACTCAGGGAACCTCAACAAAAAAATATTCCTCGAAAACGGTTCCGACAATTTTTTATTTCAAAAAATTCTAAAATGTAGTCCACTTAAATGTCAATCCAACCCTCATATGAAGCCTCGGCCCCCTTGAGTACGCCACTGTAATCATCATGGTTTTTTATAGGCTCGCCTTAATGTTAGAGCCACGCGATACTTAGTTAATTTGTGATTTTATGTATATTTTTAAAATAAACATCCACATTTTTTAAATTAATTTTGCTTTATGAGTTTTATTTAGAGCAAACATGTTGCCCAATATCTTCTTTGGAAAACCTATTTTGGTAGTCATGTGGAGATTTTGTTAGGGACACAAATTTGACTTTGACAGTTCTAATTTAATCGGATTTACATTGTAAAAGGAATCTAGTGACAATCACATATCTTCAGTGATATTTAATTATTTTTCATTTTGAACTTGAACCATTTTTTGTTGTTTTGTAAATTTTCCTCTTGAGAATTTGGCCTTTTAAGGGTTAATTGGTTATCTTTAATTAATTATAAAGCCGCTCTTTCTCTTTTAAAAGCTATATTTCACCCTACACTTTCTTCTGGCTAAAACATTAACAATTTTTAAAATGCGGGTTTAGCATACCACATAATTTACTAATGCATCTGCAGGATACCCGTGCTTAACTTTAGAATGGTGGTGAATTTCTTTTTATAAATACCACTAAAATACTTATGCTAAGCAGGATTATACATTTTTAAGATTTTGCTACTTTCACAATAAAGAGAAAGTATTGTGATGGCGTGAAAATCCGATTTTGATAGATTTACACTCAGGGAACCTCAACAAAAAAATATTCCTCGAAAACGGTTCCGACAATTTTTTATTTCAAAAAATTCTAAAATGTAGTCCACTTAAATGTCAATCCAACCCTCATATGAAGCCTCGGCCCCCTTGAGTACGCCACTGTAATCATCATGGTTTTTTATAGGCTCGCCTTAATGTTAGAGCCACGCGATACTTAGTTAATTTGTGATTTTATGTATATTTTTAAAATAAACATCCACATTTTTTAAATTAATTTTGCTTTATGAGTTTTATTTAGAGCAAACATGTTGCCCAATATCTTCTTTGGAAAACCTATTTTGGTAGTCATGTGGAGATTTTGTTAGGGACACAAATTTGACTTTGACAGTTCTAATTTAATCGGATTTACATTGTAAAAGGAATCTAGTGACAATCACATATCTTCAGTGATATTTAATTATTTTTCATTTTGAACTTGAACCATTTTTTGTTGTTTTGTAAATTTTCCTCTTGAGAATTTGGCCTTTTAAGGGTTAATTGGTTATCTTTAATTAATTATAAAGCCGCTCTTTCTCTTTTAAAAGCTATATTTCACCCTACACTTTCTTCTGGCTAAAACATTAACAATTTTTAAAATGCGGGTTTAGCATACCACATAATTTACTAATGCATCTGCAGGATACCCGTGCTTAACTTTAGAATGGTGGTGAATTTCTTTTTATAAATACCACTAAAATACTTATGCTAAGCAGGATTATACATTTTTAAGATTTTGCTACTTTCACAATAAAGAGAAAGTATTGTGATGGCGTGAAAATCCGATTTTGATAGATTTACACTCAGGGAACCTCAACAAAAAAATATTCCTCGAAAACGGTTCCGACAATTTTTTATTTCAAAAAATTCTAAAATGTAGTCCACTTAAATGTCAATCCAACCCTCATATGAAGCCTCGGCCCCCTTGAGTACGCCACTGTAATCATCATGGTTTTTTATAGGCTCGCCTTAATGTTAGAGCCACGCGATACTTAGTTAATTTGTGATTTTATGTATATTTTTAAAATAAACATCCACATTTTTTAAATTAATTTTGCTTTATGAGTTTTATTTAGAGCAAACATGTTGCCCAATATCTTCTTTGGAAAACCTATTTTGGTAGTCATGTGGAGATTTTGTTAGGGACACAAATTTGACTTTGACAGTTCTAATTTAATCGGATTTACATTGTAAAAGGAATCTAGTGACAATCACATATCTTCAGTGATATTTAATTATTTTTCATTTTGAACTTGAACCATTTTTTGTTGTTTTGTAAATTTTCCTCTTGAGAATTTGGCCTTTTAAGGGTTAATTGGTTATCTTTAATTAATTATAAAGCCGCTCTTTCTCTTTTAAAAGCTATATTTCACCCTACACTTTCTTCTGGCTAAAACATTAACAATTTTTAAAATGCGGGTTTAGCATACCACATAATTTACTAATGCATCTGCAGGATACCCGTGCTTAACTTTAGAATGGTGGTGAATTTCTTTTTATAAATACCACTAAAATACTTATGCTAAGCAGGATTATACATTTTTAAGATTTTGCTACTTTCACAATAAAGAGAAAGTATTGTGATGGCGTGAAAATCCGATTTTGATAGATTTACACTCAGGGAACCTCAACAAAAAAATATTCCTCGAAAACGGTTCCGACAATTTTTTATTTCAAAAAATTCTAAAATGTAGTCCACTTAAATGTCAATCCAACCCTCATATGAAGCCTCGGCCCCCTTGAGTACGCCACTGTAATCATCATGGTTTTTTATAGGCTCGCCTTAATGTTAGAGCCACGCGATACTTAGTTAATTTGTGATTTTATGTATATTTTTAAAATAAACATCCACATTTTTTAAATTAATTTTGCTTTATGAGTTTTATTTAGAGCAAACATGTTGCCCAATATCTTCTTTGGAAAACCTATTTTGGTAGTCATGTGGAGATTTTGTTAGGGACACAAATTTGACTTTGACAGTTCTAATTTAATCGGATTTACATTGTAAAAGGAATCTAGTGACAATCACATATCTTCAGTGATATTTAATTATTTTTCATTTTGAACTTGAACCATTTTTTGTTGTTTTGTAAATTTTCCTCTTGAGAATTTGGCCTTTTAAGGGTTAATTGGTTATCTTTAATTAATTATAAAGCCGCTCTTTCTCTTTTAAAAGCTATATTTCACCCTACACTTTCTTCTGGCTAAAACATTAACAATTTTTAAAATGCGGGTTTAGCATACCACATAATTTACTAATGCATCTGCAGGATACCCGTGCTTAACTTTAGAATGGTGGTGAATTTCTTTTTATAAATACCACTAAAATACTTATGCTAAGCAGGATTATACATTTTTAAGATTTTGCTACTTTCACAATAAAGAGAAAGTATTGTGATGGCGTGAAAATCCGATTTTGATAGATTTACACTCAGGGAACCTCAACAAAAAAATATTCCTCGAAAACGGTTCCGACAATTTTTTATTTCAAAAAATTCTAAAATGTAGTCCACTTAAATGTCAATCCAACCCTCATATGAAGCCTCGGCCCCCTTGAGTACGCCACTGTAATCATCATGGTTTTTTATAGGCTCGCCTTAATGTTAGAGCCACGCGATACTTAGTTAATTTGTGATTTTATGTATATTTTTAAAATAAACATCCACATTTTTTAAATTAATTTTGCTTTATGAGTTTTATTTAGAGCAAACATGTTGCCCAATATCTTCTTTGGAAAACCTATTTTGGTAGTCATGTGGAGATTTTGTTAGGGACACAAATTTGACTTNATATAGTTTATTTTTTGTAAGACTGCGTCTCCGACCTAGAGTTTGCGAAAAAACCAGACTACTTTACCAAATCCAAAATGACTCGTAGGGCTTCAAAACTGGTTTTGGGATACATTCTTTAAAATGCAATACCATAAACCGGTTAAATCGGATCAAATAGTTAGTTTTAAAAAGTAATTAGTATTCGATGAATAATCATAAGCCGTTATAAATTGAGGCTATAATTATAATACGAATACCAAAACATTATTTATAGAATGCATTACTTCATTACCGATGGAATATATAAAAGATCTTTTTTCCCTTGACATCCTCTAGGTAATTTTAAATTCAAAAATAAACATGTCTGAACGTATAAGACAATACTATTATTACCAAATTGTAATACATTTTGAGTTACTGAGTGTTACCATAATGTGGATGACTTCAGACATCCATTAGAAGTAATCTTCATTACTTGTACACTTATAGATCTAAGATACTTAAAGTAACCTTGGCTTCTTAAGTCTTGAAATCCACGGTGTTCTTTATTGTTAACATACAACAGGACTGTTGTAACATAGTTAAATACTAAGGCACGGTATAGTAATAGCTAGACACCAATTATTTCATCAATACTTCATACATTACACAATTTAAGAATGACATTAGTGGGTAGGTTAGTGTAACATGAGACTAAACAATGAAAATTGCCGTCTTTGGGGCGTTTCTTTCTCATTTGCATATTTTAGACAATGCATCATTTAAATCTACTTACGTCGGCCTATTTATTACTAAGAATTAATCTCTAATTAAACATTTCCTCCGATTTCGAAAAGATTAAACCATCTCAGGCCGTGTCTTTAAGGTTATTATTATTATTATTTAACTTAAGCAATTTATGCAAATTAATTTTTAAACCTATATAAAATTAAATTATTAAATGTATATATACTTGATTTATATTTAAATATTAAGTCCTTGAAGATTTTTAATCATTAGCACACTAATGACAGAGGGCTATGACCATTTAATAATATTGATTATTTTGTAATAATCTCTTCTTAATTTGTAGGAGAGATACTTTTACTTTATCTCTCTGCTTTTTGAGTCCAGGGAAGAAGAGATGAGAGATGTACACTTTACTCCCTCTAAATTAAACTGAAACATAACTTTTTCTCCCTTGTGGATATAAATATATATTTTTTTAAAAACATTTTTTTTATTCTATGTCAGTCAATAAATCAGGACATTGCCGCATATATTAGAGATGACTATACTTTTTAATTTAAATATTTTCTGGCTAGCACAAAATTATTAAGTTTTTCTGAATAGATACTATGAAAAGTAAAATACACAGAACGATAACATGTTTATGTCTTGTTCAGTCTATTCTAAAATATACTGTATAGCCATATATATTACTTTATACTTTCCTGTCATTATCCTTGATAACCAAATAAATAATGCAATAAAGCATAATTAAACAAATATTTTGAATAAATAAGGGATTGTTTGATGTGATAAAAAATATTATAGGTAAGAGACTAAAGGGGCCCATACTTTAACTTGTTGTCCATCCATGTCTTTTTATCAGGTTGAACAACTTGACAAACTCGGCCCAGAAATTGATTTTGATGTCTACAACGTGGTTATTCAACATGCTATTTGGTCTATCAAACTGCCCATGTACATTTCAACTTAAACTAGAACACAACCAAGTTGAATTGTGTATGGGACTTTAAAAAAAAAAAATCAAATAAATGTTAAAAGGCTTCAATTGATTTGTCAGTTTTAAAAATTGCATTACTCATACGGTTTGATTTGTACCTCTTTAGGAATCCCTACAAATAACTAATATCTTGGTTTTATTCCAGAGTCAGACTGACTACTCGTTTGAATTTGGAGTTAATGACGAAGATGAGCGAAACGTTCAGAACCATAGAGAAAGACGAAAAGGGGACGTAGTGGAAGGTGAGTACAGCGTGCTTGATCCAGATGGTCGCCTCAGGACGGTATCTTATAGCGTCCGTCCACACACTGGATTTCTAGCATCCTCCAGTAGTGTGCCTTACTCAAGAATTCAACATTGATTTCTTTATCGACTTCAAATCGTCTTATTATCAACTAAAAAATGCAGTTGTGCCTTTTTTTTTTATCGGAATGACACGACAATGACTTTTAAGCAATATAATATAACCATTCTGAGTCAAAAATACAACACAATCTGTTCTAAAGTACCAATTATATACTCCATATTACTTGAGGACGATTTATTTTTGCTATGCCCACTCCAAAATTGGAGAGAAACCTAGGGCAGAAATCTACCTTTCAGTTCAAAAAACAATGCGGTTTATTTTATGAATTAAAGAGTTGAGATATTAGATATTATGTTATAGATTGTGATTGTTTTCAAGGTATGTAATTTGCTCCATAGTATGTGTTTTGGTAAATAATAAATTCAAATATGTAATTTTTTATTCGTTGTTATTTGTGTTTTTTAAACCCTTATTTGGTTCATATACACTCCAGGTTATTCGTATGAGCATTCTAAAGTTTATATATTCATTAATAAAGTCAAATTAGAAACAATAAATACAATCGAGAGGAAAAAACAATTCGGTTTTTTAACCGGAGTTTTAACAATTGGCACAGTTGTTGCACCTTAAATGGCTCTCTCACTCCAGCTCAAAAACGAGTAAAAAGCTCGTGCTATGGCTATGAACCCGCCGTTACTCATTAAGTTTTATTGGTGATAAATGTCAAACAATTGCTGTTTTAGGAACGCCATCTTTCTTAAAGCATAGAAATAATACGAATACACGCAATGAATCGTACCTCGGTAAGAAAACTACTTTCATATTCATAAAAGATGTGAATGAAAGTGACACCATTTGTTGATTCAAGTTCTTAAGTCCCTAAATCGATATCCAATACTGCTTTGCATTAGATTATCATTGAGCAATGTTGCAGAGTAAAACGGAAAGGTAACTAAACTGTTACACAACGCTGGATGCTCTAGTTGGACATTTTAATTCAGCGGCTAGTCAGTGAGTGAAAAAAAACACATCCACTCCAATAGCCTTTTTGTAAACTAATATATTATTATGTAGATCTTGTTATGCTAGCGAGAGCAACATTGTACAACCTCCAACTTACAGGTTTAAGCCTGTGTAATGCAAATAAAACATTCATATTTATTGCAAATAAACTATACTTTTATAACACCAACTGTATGATTTATCATTAGGAATCGAATAAAATATATTTAAAATATATTACTTAATTTTAAACTATATAACTATTGATAAAGTAAAGTATAAGGCAAAAACTATTTCCAACTAATTTTTAAATAATTTAAAAGCAGTTTATCAAATTGAACCTGTTCTGATATTGAGCAAAATTTTAATCATGCTGTTGAAATAAGAGTGGTAATTACAAAAAACCAAATCACTTTCATTAACAAGAAAAATCATTACATTCAGAATTGGTTTTTATTCAGACATATGAGAGATTGCAATTTTTATTTTTTTAAAAAAGCTAATGGTATTTGATTCTTTTAAATATGTAGGTACATCAATTTAGTTTTCTGGTATTTAGAAATTTTTATAAATGTCATCAGCTAGCTGAAAAATCTTGTTTACTTTACTAGCTATTTTAATTACTTCAGTTGACCATTTTTAGTCAGGTTATACGTCATACAAATCTTGTTTACTAGCTATTTAAACTACATCAGTTGGCCATTTTCAGTCAGCTGATACAAATAATGTTTACTAGCTACTTCAACTACTTCAGATGGCCATTATCAGTCAGCTGATACCAATCTTCTATACTAGCTATTTATTTTCTTCTCAGACAGTAAAACTCATTAAATTTGTTAAATAACTAATTCTGTGTGGTAACGCATTAGTATAACGCTCCAACAAATCATCGGAATAAGTGTGTAAATTGGTTGATTCCAAAATACTGTTATGACCTAATATTGTTATTGATCAGGAGTTTGAGGTATGAAAAGTAGATGCCAACTGCAATGCGTTAGAAATAAACTTCTATAGTATATTCTAATTGTACCAAATTACTTTCAAATCAGGCTAAAATTACTTACGTCGTTATATTGCGTTTTAACGTTTACGAATTATGTAAAACAAGGTTAAAATATAGTTTATGATGGATTACTTAAAAAGAAGATGTATTTTACACAAATCAATAATGGTTATGAAACTGTGAGAGGGACTGATTTCTTAGACGAATGATTTAATGAAGCTAACTTTTACATGCTTGTTTCTTAAAACACTAAAAGTATAATTGGTAAGGAAGCAAATAGGTGAAAGGATCGAGTGTGGAGCATATGAAAGACGTAGGAAGATAAGAGGAGATACGCGAGTCTAAGGTAGGGACAGATGTACTCCGTTGTGATCCAGTTAGAGGCCAGGAGGTAAGGAGGACTTGAAGTGACGTAATCCAACGCACCATTTACACAATGAGCAGCGAGATAGCTTCAGAGGACTTGTGTAATCTCAATGGTAGACCACTCGTTCAGACGGACACTCTCCGCATCCATTCCTCAGCAGCTGATAAGAAGCCATTCAGGTTCTTAATCCTTGTCAGGGTGCACTGTATGCACTCCTGCCCAATGTGGAAGCACATACTGTTCCAGAAGTAATCATCAAACGCATTCATCAGGCTTAATTTTATCCTCAGTACACGCATGATAACGTAACAAAACTGTTATAATGTAACCAATTATGTTCAAACTGACATTGAAAGATTAATTAAAAAGTGTCCTAGAGATAAATGATGAAGCTGCAGGTAGTATCATGTAGGTGAAATTTAAATACTTCTAAATATTCATAAAAAAAATATAGATGTACGAGTATAATCAACTGTTACTTCATGGTTTAAATTCAACTTTATCAGATATACTTTATCTATAAATTCAGCTGCAGCTGTACTTACGAAAGGAAGTTATAGTAACATTCCCTTGACAGGGGAACACTTTGATTTCGAGAAATATTTGACTAACTAACCTATTACGTGACAAATTACCTCAATTTGATTATTGGTCAACTAACTAAGTTCGTACTCAGGATCATGAAAATCTCATTGTCCACAAAAGTGCAGGACTGCAGGACATGGCCGCTCTCTACCGGATTGTTTTTTTCAAATGCCTATTGCCTATTGCAAATGTATATTGCCTATGTCCAGCAGACGAACATAGCCGACCATATATTCTTAAAAGGCACCAAAACATTTTTACTTATACTCAACATTCTGGGCTTGACACATTTTTCCACGCTATCTCTTGGACTAATATAATTATGTAATTGGAAAAATTACTGTAATTATGCTCCCCCCACAAATATACTATGTATATACACTATTCTTAAAATTAGTATTGTTTTTTGACAGCGCGGGAAAATAGAGAAGGAGCCAATGAGAGCGTTGGATTTTGAATTTTAGAAGGTCGGGCCAACTAGGCAAATAAAAATGTCTCTAGTGGAGGGACGCCGACCTAAGGGTAACCGTTCCAAGAGACTTTATAACCTCCACGCCACCGCTTGAATTCACTTTTACATATTATTCACTTTTTATGTTATTTAAATATAATTCTAATACACTAAATATTATACTGGTTTTTGAATTTTGTTTGTAACTACCCGTCATTTCAATTTGTTAAGTTATTCTGACAAAGTAAGACTTAGACAGAAAATTAATCAACTCAGTAATCGTTATCGTTTTCCATGTTATATAACAATAATAGAGTTTATTGTTTATTTACCGAAAAATAATAACTACTTCTTTCACACTGTACTCAAATATTGATAGATTAAAATGTAAACTTCAACTGAATTAACAAAGGTTCTTAAACTTTCTTTCATTACAATTCAACATCTGTCAGGTAAATTAATTCTTCGTCTAAGTAGTTTTAAGCCTACACTTTTCATAACTTTTCATTACCGACATTAAATTTCTTGATTCTATAAAGGAAATTAACTCTTTCATTAAATTTCAAAACATATTCGTAAATAAGAAGTGAAAATCCAAGTGGCAAAATCAGGAAAAAGATCGCGATTTGTTGAACTAGTAAAATAACCTTCTTTTGTTGACAAACAAATTATGCATTTCCCTCTCTCCCACAGGCCTGGTGGCCTGTGGGATTTTATTTCTTCCCTCACATAGGTTGGCCAATCTGAGTGTCAAAAAACAATACTAATTTTAAGAATAGTGTAAAAGGATTTTAGACCGGGAGCTTATTGACACGCAGCGCAGACGACGCAGGGCAGAACAGTTTTTTTCAACCGTAGAAATGATATACGTCACTTGACTTGTGACGCCTGATCCACATGCGTCGGGTAGGCCACGTGTGCGTAGTTCTACTATGCCCGGCATTGCGACTTAATTCGTGTGGTTTCCAAAATTTCTGTGGTTGTGCTACCCTGCCCTGCTTCACCAACGGAGGAATTTTTACTTTTTTAACACTATCCAAAAGAAGCTTTACTTTTCTTTTGTTAATACAGCCAAAATATAACCGCAAAAATTAAATAATAACCATCTCAACAAGTTTCAAGTATAATGTAAGCAATAAATGTTCTTCTCGCATGCGTTGCGTAGCATCTGTAAAACAATGTTTTGCATCTAAATACCTTCTATATTTTGAAACCTATCTTTATTATAAGCTACTATAATTGATTTGAGATATTATATTTATTTATAATTAACGAATTCACATAGATATATCTTAGTTATTATACGATTATATATTTACGATTATAAAGAGGTAAGTCTTTTCATTTATTTGTATAAAGACTCTAATCTTTAAAACTACAAGACCGATTCGAATGAAACTTTGTAACCAAGTACCAATTGGGTTATCAAGATTATAATGGGCTATGTACCATCATATAGATAATATATAAACAAAGAAACAGAGGTGAGCAGTGGAGATAAATATAAATAATAGAGATGTCCCAGTATTTGCAGAAAAGACACAACAAAATATATTTGCAAATTAAAAAATCAATCTAAGACAGGCCCATCATGAGCAGGAGCGGGCCCCACGGCTAGACCTGTATAAGGGCCCACGGGCCCCCTCTATTAACTCATTTTTATTCTTCATTGTAGGACTTTACACTACTTACCCTCCCAGAGTGCAGTACAATATGGTATCGTTAGCAGTTAATTATTGAAGTCTGTATATGGGGGGGAGGTCCGGGGGGCCTCCCCCAGAAAAATTTGAATATATGACCTCTCAGAACAGCGCTTTTATGCATTTCTGGGGTAAAATTTGATTTTAATACCTAGTCATAAAAGGGTAATTTTTTACTCTATTATATGGTGTAGTTGTTGGCAAACAAGTATGAACATTAACACAAGTATTTATTTAAAAAAAATGTAATAAAAACTTAAAAGAATAGTTCTTGTAACACAATAAAAGTTGTGCACCAAATCATTCCCTTCGTCTATAATACCTAAAAAATGTTCGTTCTTGAGAATGGAAATTTATCACAGTTCGTTACCTTCGGTAAGCTCGGAAGCAAAAGGGGGATTGTTAATATTTTCGTTTTATATATATCTACGAGCCGTTAAGCCCACGGCAACGGACCTTAATTTTATATTTAGAAAAAAAAGAAAAAATAATGTAAATTAATTTAGATAAGTTATTATATCTATTTAAAGATTTATTTTTATTGGATTAAATGCGGTTGATTTAGCTTGGCAATAACAAATCAGTTTGAAAAACTACGCATCTATAAATTATTTTATAAAATAAATAATCAGAATATGTGTTTTGTTTAAACGAAATAATCTATTATCGGTGTTTCTATTGAAAACCGGGACATTTTGTCGTCCAGAAAAGTGTTTTCGGGAGACAAGTTCAGGATTTAAAGTCTAAAACCAGGACAATCCCAGAACACCGGGACGCCTGGCAACCCTATATTGGCGTCGTCAGAAGTTAATTATGGGGGGGGGATAATATTGCGTGGGCCGGGGGGCCATGCCCGGAAAATTTGGTAAATATTACCTCTCAAAACAGCGCTTTTATGCATTTCTGATGTGAAATTTGATAGTTCGTTGGCAAAAAAGTATAATTGGTCGCCCCCTCTCTAATCCTTATAGCTTAGTAATTTTATACAGCTTTAGTAATTTTTCGCTTCAGTCTCGTAACCGGGAAAATTTTAATTGCTACACCTGACTTACAAAATAATAATTATTAATAATATTATTACGAATATTATTCTTTAATATTTAAATCATATTTATTGTTGTAATTGGGAGTTCGAGGCCTGAGTCAACCGGGCCCTTTTGGGGAGGTCCGGGCCCCCAGGCACCAGCCGTACCTGCCGCCCCCTCTCGACGGGCCTGATCTAAGAACATTGCTTACTCAGCTAGACTGGAGAAACCTTTTTGTTTTTAAATATTTTCAGTTTGATTAATTTTTAGGTCCTTCATCTCTTCAAATCTAAAGGAGCTGCCAGGAATTTAAAAGATAAAATGAGTGTTCACTTTCAAATACACTTGCTTTATAAATATATTTTTAATATTCGATCTAGTTTCTCTTGGATGCGATACAGGTATGTATGCAATTTAATGGTTTCAAGTGCAAATTCGGTTTGTATGAAACCAGAGATGTTATCAAAACGATCAGGCAATCAATGCCGGAACACACAGATCAGAACACTCAAAGATTATATTCTATGAACACATCCATCATGATCAACCTGTTATACTTATTTGATATCATACAAGTAAAACTTTTATAACCTTATCAATCTTAATATTTGTGATGATAAAAAATCAACTTTATTCCAACACTTGAATTGAAGCAAATATAATTGACTTACACTTACATTAACACTATTTTTTACAAACAACATAGGGTTTAATTTATTATCTTAAATCTCAAAGTGTAGATCACGGAATCAATTTTACTTACTTCATATGGATATACGGCTCATTCAGGCTTTTCGTGGCCTGCAATTTACACTAGTCATAATAAAAGCATTGTCAACCAAACGCTTTCTTTTTATTGGGAGGGTGGTTAGGTCTTTGAAAACTAATCCATATTAATTGTTTTCTTTTCCTTCTGATTTGTTAATACATAGTGTACAATTTAAGCCGCAGTTTTTTTAAGCGTGCTTCTTGCATTCAACAAAATATGAATATGTCTCTGTAAATCCTGTCTGTCTGTCATAACGTTTACCGTTTACGTGTCCGACTATAACTTGAGTAAGTTAATTGGATAGCGTCGTCCGTCTAAGAGTTTACGTTACGCTTGCCTAAACGTTAGCTTTAAATGTAAAATTAGAATTTTAGTAAAGGAAACGATTCTAATATCACCTATTCGATGACTCAAATGCATTTTTTTTTTTTAGTAAAACCAAAGTGACACTGATATGAAGTGATAAAGATTGTTAAAACTATAATCGCGGATTTTAATAAAACTTCATATACTGTCTAAAGTACAATTGAAACAGGCATGTAAAATTTATTCTTGATACTAGCAGAAGTTTATGGTTAGTGAAGTAATACATTTTTATAATTGAAGAAATGGCGATGACCGAAGAGTAAGTTAAAGAATAATAAGAGAGGCACCATTATTCTTCAATACTTGGCTATCTATTATTATCATCCTCTTCAACTAACAACTCATCATGATAAACTATTTTCTGGATATCTAATGTTTATTGCACTAACGCTCACTTCAATGATAGAGCCACGCGATGCCTAATAAAACTTATGTTAAAATTAACTTAAGACAACACAACATTAACATTACAACATTTGGTAGCTTAGGCAGTTGCGCCATTGTTGCACCACGAATTTAGATCAGTTTAAACCCATAAGACATCTTACCAGATAAAACTTAAATCAAATATTAACTTTATATTTCACAATAAATATTATTAAAATAATATTGATTAATGATTAGATATAATGCATCAAGTCCTAGGTGCACTTTTAGTTTAAGAATGTCAAAGATACCGTGACAGAAATGTCATTCAATCACTGCAGGGTATTTATAAGATGCAGAACGTGCGGGCTGGAGTTATAAGTTATCTAAGATGTCTGATGTCTGATCCATGTTAGTTAAATAGGATTGATGGCATTGACCATGACCATGGGAAGCCTTGAACCCACAGTTTCACTTTCCTTCCTTAGCTACGCGTACACGCTTCACTTACTAATCTGTAAAATACTGGCTTCTTCAGCTGTCAACTATTCAGCTTTAACATATCGTTTTACGTACCTAACAACCTGCATTTTTCGACATCATATAGTGCATAGATCTTTACTTCTATACTATAGTCTTGATTATCTTTAACCTATATTGATTTTCTAGCTCTTAGTGTGTACATATTTTTTTGTTGTACAACGTCAAATAATTTTATAGCATACGATTTCTGCTCTTTCTCTTAAAAATTATTAAAGTTGAAAGTGTATTGATAATACAATAAAATCAATATGGGAACGATTTATTAACGAGGAATAGAAAGTTGATTTAATTTATGAAATAACTGGGTATTAAAAAAAGCATTAATATGGAGCGGTAATATGATTTAATTTCATCGATTTTTTTTTTTAAATATAATATTGATTTAAGAAAGGTTTGAGGTGGTTCAATGATCAATACATGCTTTGGTTCTATTGTGTTACTTAACAGTGCGCTTAGATAGCTGGAACGTATTTGATCTGCGTAACCCAAAAGGCAGTCTAAAAACTTAGCTGTCCCTGCACACAGTAAGTTTCAGGAAGAAAGGTAAACACAAAGAGTGGAGTCACGAAGTAACAGAGGCCACGCTTGTATATGGTCCCCTGTTGCTCTTACCACACTCAGGTCGACGCTCCAAAAACATCTACATCTCATTTCAAAAAAACTTTTTCAGTTATAAAAAGGAAACAAAACCAGATTCAGCTTCTTAAGACCCATTTACACTTTGATTGGTGCAAGTGTTTAGTAAATTATTGCAATTGTTTAGTGAAAATTTGCTTACAAATTACTTAACACTTACACTAAACACATGGTGTCAAAATGGGTTTAATGTTTTTAATAAGCACTCGCACTTGCACTAATCAAAGTGTAAAAGGGCCTAAATGGTTTATTATTAGTATGATTTTACATGTAGCAAACATATTTATTCTGCTACACTAAAGGTATCTATTTATCGAAATTTAATAAAAAGGAACTACTGGTATAATACCTTGTATGTTATCCTTATATTATGGAAAGGATCGACAGAAAATGTTACTATATGACAAATGAATCATTCATCTTTACACAACGATGTTTTACAAAATTTTAAAAATCCTAGTCCAAGTTGTTCTAACATTCAGAAAATGTATCTTTTTTTTTATCGACTATGCAATAGTCAATTCCATTTTACCAATTGTCATTTTACCTGGCAATAGTCTATTGATATTGCAAGCAATTATACCACGTTTGAAGTTCATATTTCAGCCACAAGTCCTCTACTGCATTTACTTAATGATGAAAATTTAATTTAGAGCTAGAACAGGATGAGATAGCAATCTTCTAGTCAGGTTTACACTGAAAGCAATTTAGAAATATACTAGGTGCGCAATCAGTAGCGGCGCGGCGGTAAGATATTGGGGGCCCCCCGCAAACTTTTAGTGGGGGCCCCTCTATTTCTCTTCCTGGAGCCCCCTGGGGCCCCCAGATCCCCTCCCCCCCCCACGCCGGGGCCCTTCAACTTGTTACTCTTAAAGAGATTGCCAACGTCATGCATCAAGAAGGGAATATACTACTTAAACTTTTATAACCCGTACCCCGTACCTCTGTGTACCAATTTGGACCATTTCAGATTTATACCTTCTTGTGGTTGGTCACTATGACCGTACCGAAATTTGTGCGGATCGGTTTATGATATGATATAGGAGGAGTATGATAGTATGATGTGTCTAACCAAATGCAAAGAGTAGTATAAGAACTTCGCTTCGCTCAGTTCAATTATATCCCAAAATTTACTGTACTTGCTGACAGTAAATGTAGTTTTCAGCTTGAAGATGACCCAAAAAGGGGTCAAAATATTGTATAAGTTAGCCTTTAATTTTTCCTTAAAGACCCTTCTATCAATTATACCAATAAACCAGGAAACAAACCGTCCTACTTTCTAGAAAATTTAAACAATTTTTTAATTTTAGTTAGTAGTTTACGTTTACCTATATCAATAAACTGATAACTTAATTTTAGAGCTTGATTCATAATAAGTGGGTTCAGGATAAATAAAAAGGTAGAAATAACTTATTTATTTCTTATTTATTTATTATTTATTTATAATTATGATCGAAGATCTCACAGAAAACAACAAATATTTTAAGAGACAGGAAAATATTTACAAGATAAAAGAACTTTTTATGTACTATGTTTTTAATTTTTCTGTCATAAATCATAAATTTGAAACCTAAAATGAAGACCGTAAATATGGGTCATGTCAAAACAAATAAAATAACTTTCCGAACTAACATTCCATACAGCAAAATTTGCCGAAAACGAATTAAATTTTGCTGAAAGATGGCTAAAAGTATTAAAATAATGCATTGTCATCGTGTTCTGAGCTACTCTAAAAGTTTCAAATGTCTAGCTACTCGGGAAATTAGTTAAAAATCGAGTGAAAGAATTGTAATGGACCCACAAACAAACATACATACAAACAAACAAGAAAGCGAGCTAATAAAAACATAGTAGAAAGTTCTTTTTATCTTATATTATTTATACATACCTATTTTTTAAAGTTTTAATTTTTGACAATTTTACTCTGTAGCGTAGCGTTAGAGAGTCAATGTACTCGTAAAACTCAAGGGTAGGTAAACAAGTTTTGAACGCATTTTCTTAATGCAGCTTAACGAAATTAGGGATAAAATTAAAGTAATTTTCTGCACAATATAATAAGCTAGAATATAGTATAAGAGTGTTATTAAATGCAACTTTATGATTATAAATCAAATTAACTTAAAAAGATTACTTTTAAAAGATTACTATAAGTAGTGACATCTAAAGAGTTTAAAGTCAAATTATAATCGTGGTTAAAATAATTTCAAAAAACTTGTTGAATATTATAAAACTATTATTAAATATAATACGATACTTTGAGATCAGAAATAATTAAATTCAGCAGTGACTTTATACGTGTTAAAACTGAAGCAACTTGTAAAAAAAAGTGTGCTTAAAGTATCGTTTAACAAGTCCGGTCTGTAAAACGAGACAGGGAGTTTTGCGAAACGAAAGAGAGTCTGGGGAAATGTTGCAACGAACAACGAATAGGTTCGGATCTCGTATCACCAACCTTCTCTTGAGATTCCAGAACAGAAAGAATGTTCATCTCACTAATTAGCTTCTTGAGCCGTTCTATCGCTTCTGTTTCATTTGCTACCAATTAAAAAACTTACCAACAAAAAAAAATAAGAGAACAAATAGTGAGATATCAAAGTCAGATCCTTGACATTTAAAAATATGAATTAGAAAGTTCATTGTTCTCTATTATTATTTTCCTATTTATGAATGATTTCCCGTAATTTTCTCCTTCTTGTAATAACTCGTCAATCTTTAGTTTTATTTCTAATTTCTATTTGCTTGATCTATAAATGTCACTTTTACAATTCCTCGGGGGGTAATTTGTTAAATTAATGATGGATTAAGAGAAAGTAATTTTCTATGATTATATAGAAATTCTTATAATATAGGGAGAGAAAATATATTTTTGTATATATACATCTCAGTGCATCTGCTTTAATTTCAGATCTTAAAGCCGAATGCGGTACTGTTAAATATAATTTTGCTTTCGAGCTTACCGAAGGTAACGGAAGCTATGTGATAGTTTTGAAGAACGAAATTACTTTTTGTCTCCAATTTCAAGTCAGAAATCCGTTTCAGACATCAGGAAAAATGTTTGGTTCCGTCTGTTTGTTGGTCTATTGCTCAATTTTTGCAGACCAACATATCTTAAAAATTTCTCATCCGATTTAATGCAATTTAGTTAGTAGGTCATAATTTGCCCATTGTTGCTTCCATCTATAAGTTTATAGGATTAATTTTTCTGCGCCTATTATTAATAATAAACCAATAATTCATTATTGTTCACCCAGGTTAGATTGGGTATTTTATGTACTATACTTTCAAAACGTCTTTAAAGGAATTACTCCGAGTGAATTTTTTAAACCTATTTAATTAAATTAAATCTAAATTACGAAATGAAGCCAAATATTTTAAGTTAATAATTAATGTAACTTATTGTTAATTAATGTATGAAACCCAGCACAGTTTGACATACTAAGAGTAATTCGACACCGACACCAGAAAATCATTTATAATCCGGTTATTAAAAACTTCTTTGCTAAGGTAGATACACTATGCGTAAGTAACATCCAAGTTTAAATAATGCTTTTTCCAACCGAATTACGATTTAAGATATTTTTATGCAAAAAATAAATTTAGTCAAAATTTGGACCAGTTTATATCGGGAATCATTTTAGAAAATTGTACTTTTTGGGTACATTTTACATTTTGGAAAAAAGTATACTAAAAACATCAATTAAGAACAAGCAGAGGATTATATCAAGAGTGGAATTTTTTCGAATAATAATTTGTTTATATTACACGGATTGGCAATATTACAAAAATTACACGACAGAAATTCATCTCAGACATCAGGGAACATTCTTGGTTTACAGACAGACATCTGTCGCTCAATTTTTACGAACCAACTGATATAAGCGAACGTGTAGGTTTCAAGATGCATTTCTTACGTCTCATATCTCACGTCCGATTGTACTGAAATTTGTATGGTAGGTCATAATTAGCCCATTGTTGATCTCAACCTTATAATTAGCCCATGAGTTTCAACCTTTTGCGCCCATTTCTTTCTCTTCAACCTACATTTTTTTACGCACCTGTATTTTCAAATGTACTCATCTGATTTGTATAAAATTAGGATGGTTCGTTGGAAGTAGACCGCAGATATCACCAGATTAATTTCAACCGTCTACGCTTTTTAACTTAGGTTTAATTGATACTTCAATTCATGTAAAAAAATAAAAAAAAAAATCTCAACAATTTTGACATATTAAGAAACGGGGGGAAATAATTAAATAAATTAGATAATAATGGCTTGTAAAAGCATAAAATCAATAAAGTACGTAGGATAATATGATCTGAGGAATCTATGTGCCAAACCAATTGGCAGTCTATTTTTTTTACGTCTCAATAATATTGCTTCATATTTTTATTTATTCTTGTGTATTTTAATGGATAATTAATTTAACATTTTCCACCACTCCCAGCTGAAAGTTGCTTGTCTCGGGCCGGTATGCTGGTTAAACGATTATTTTACGAACTGATCTGTAAAATAATAATGCATTATATCATTGCTATGTCATTTTTTTATTAATGGTCCAGACCTGTTAAATCCATCTTAACAAGTTATTGATAAGCAACAGGTAATTGTGAATGGACCAAGGCTATAAGTGTTATCACAATGCATTATACTTCGTCCGTGTCTTAAGAAGGTATAACAGACGAAATATCCAACTGAATAGACATGACAGAACGTTAGAACAGGACACAAGGTTAGAAAATAGCTATTTTAGTTTATCTATTTATATAAGTGGTCTATAATAATTAGTTTGAAATTAACAATCGTCCACAGAAATATTATCATTGTTCTTAAATACAATTAACTTTATATACTCTTGTATTATCAACCATAAGCTGCAAAGAAATACTATAATTTCAAAATTATCTGGCAAATAGATATTTTGTGCTTCTATGAACATCCCTTGGCATAACAATATACAATGTCGCTGAAGTACTCCAAACAATTTTAAGCCTATCAGGACCAATTATAATTTTTTTGTAGAGTGACTTACTCATTGCGCAGGCGCTCGCTCAGCTATCAATAAGTCGTGGCAACTCGAGGTCGTGGGTTCGATCCCGTGCCATGATACTCTGAATTGCATCAATGAATCGCGGACGGTACAGTGTGAGAGATACCCTTTATGGGGACTCTTCCCCCACACTTTGATGTGGGTCCGATCCGTGTCATGATGATGTATCTAAGGTTCGAGGGCGGAACAGGGCGAGGGATACCCTTTATGGGGACTTTTCCCCACGCTTTGACGCACGCTTATATAGCTTAATAATGACCAGACCATACTGATGAGTGAAGTAGCTGGAACTCTCCACCACGGGGCGTAAAAAGGGCCTAAGTGATGGCCCGAACAAGGTTCGAACAAGTGGTTCGTCCTACCCGTTCTAGTAGGAAGCACTAGACTACTACTACTACTACTACTCGTAGCAGACATATAGCAAGGGTAACGGCTTTGCAGGATTACAATCAATAAAGCTTTTTGACACATCTTTAGATTGTTATTTCCCTTATAAAAAATAAAGTGGTGAGTAATATCTATAGAAGGTGTACGGAATTTTCTTCTTTAGACTATTACTCCCCTTGTAAAAACAAAAGTGATATTCCTTTGTCCAAAGGTACTTTGGACCATTGGACTAAACATCCCTTTGCCTTAATAGTTAGTTATTTATATTCTAAAAAACATAGGGGAGTAATCCAAAGAAGTATCGTTTTTGTTAACTTGCGAAGATGTTTTAATGCTTTATAAAAAGTACTATTTTCCTGGACTTTTGATAATGAATTCTCTGACGGTGAATATAAAGAAATTTGCCTACAATTTAAAAATAGTCTGCTAATTAGTGTGGAACTTAGATTCGTAGCGTCCTACCCTGTATTTGATTGATGTTATGCTGTTACAACACAATATTGTCTAATTTGTAAAATTGTTTCCTCCAAATTTTTGACAAATCTGTCTAAATTGTTTTGTTTTATATCACGAATAAAACTATTAATTTAGCAATCGATGGGCGCTGGTGGTTAAAATTAATCTAGGGCTATCAGCGGACTACTTTTGACAAACCATCCAAATTTCTTCAAAATCGGAGTTTCTTTGAAGATATTGGTGTAAATAAAAAAATAGATGTGTGTTTGTTCTCCTGTGGAAGAGTAACAAGTGGACGTAAAAGGTTGAAACTTGCATGGAACCAACGTCAGGCTAATTATGACCAGACCATTCATCTAAATTTTATTAAAATCGGACAAGTAGTATTTAAGATATGTTTGTTCGCAAAAATTGTGTGACAGACATGTTTACACAAGGCCAAAAATGTTCCCTGATGTCTGGGACGGATTTCTATTACATAAAGCATATTAGTTCTTCAAAACATCATAATGCTTCATGTGACCTTCAGTAAGCTCGGAAGCAAAAATTTAATAATCTAAAAATACTTCATGCCATCCCAAAAAGGATTTCACACAGAACAGCTAGGTTTGTTTTACGTTTCGGAAGACTATTTGGGAATCAATACATGTAATTAGGTATATTTTGTAAAATTGACTTATAACGATTAAGGAAAAATTCAAAACTTAACGCTAGAGAGAGAGAGAGAGAGAGAGAGAGAGAGAGAGAAATAGAAGAAAAAAAAATAGAAAATTCCATTTTGAGAGTCAAAAGCATGTTTCCTTTTTTTATGTCAATTTGTAGTCTTTGCAGGTAAATGGACCCTAAACTACTATACTTACTAATAGATCTATACTATGTTAAAGTAATTACTATAGATCTTTTTACGTTAAAGAAAATCATACCCTAAGGCAGATTAAAAAAAAGTATTGTGGAAAAATATAGTTTTTGAGATAATGGCGTTTAAATTTGGAGTATAGGTACCATCACAGTAAATATATTTCAAATGGTAAGGTTAGTTCAGAATGTGTAGTGAGTCCTCCATCTACAGTAGAAATATCTCCAAGGGTAAGGATATTTCAGAATGTATAGAATTCCATGTACAAAAGAAATATCTCCTAGGACAAGGATATTTCAGAATATATTGTGTTCCATTTAATATTGCGGACCAAATGGTAATCAATATTAAATTATTTTTCATACATCCACACCTTAAGATTCATCTACTATAGATTGATAGAATAGAATTTATTACAATGCAATAAACATTACATAGTGTTTACAATTTGTTTTTATAAAGCTCACTGTTAATAACTTTATCCTTTAAAATTTATAATTATAAAAATATAAAAACCAATTAGTCAATAAAGTCAATATGTCAATCAAGTCAATAAAGTCATCTACTATATCAATTAGACAAATGTATACTGATTATCTCCATTTCAAAAAATATTGGAAATACATTGAAATTTTGATAAGTGGATTCAGTGCCCAAAAACCATATCCATGATTCAACGTTTTACCATTAAATGGATAAAATTAGTATTTTAAGTTTAAACACTTCACCGATGCATAGACCATACAATTTATTACTAAACTATTAGCCTGTTGATTCATTAGCCAATTTGACAGGTGCTCTAGTGATTTCATAAAATACCAAAAAAACCAGTAATCTCTATAGAGGTGTATTTCTTTAAAAGTATCTACTGAACTATATGCTCTTGAATAGAACACTTCAGGCATATTATAGGATTATAAAATCTATATAAGTCCTTCAGTTTATCTTTTTAGCGAACTACCGTAGAGAATTTATCTAATTAAATATTTTTTTCTAAATCAACCGAACCAGTTATTTGTAAATTTTAATACCGAAATAAAAAAAAAGGTACAAAAATAATTTATGTCAAGGACCAAGTTAGAGACAAAGAAGGTAAAAAACTATACCGACCAACATCTTTCTAATTGAAAAAAGAAAGCAAATTACAAAAAAAAGGTACAAAAAGGTTTTATCATTTTTTTTGTACGAAGAAATTGTCAAGTGTGTAAAAAAGAAGTGTACTAAGACTGTGTGAAATATTGGGAGGGAGTAGGGGGGCTCGACAAATGTTTTGGCTACAAGTGGAGGGGCTCTATAGAGTTAAGAGAAAGGGCTAAACCAAGTTAGAGGGGATATTGTCTATATAGAATGCTTGGTCTACAACAATCACCATATTACAGCTTCTAACTTACCACGACAAACTTACCGAAATGGCTTACGGAATGGTGAGTACAAAAACTCATATTTATCCTACACTTATGTACACATTTTAGAATGGAAATAGCTAAAAAAAATAATTAGCGTGAGCACCTTATAAAGTATCCAGTAGAAATGTATTTTCATTTTAAAATAGATTATATTCGTATTATATTGGTTTTTGTTATAAAAAAAATTGTGGCATTTCTTTAGACTGTTACTCCCCTTCTATTGAAACATAAGGGAGTAACAATTTAAAGAAAGTGTACAGAATGTTCTTCTTTAGATTTTTTTACTCCCCTTATAATAACAAAAGTGTATTCTTGATTTGACCCTAAGTACATTGAAGTAAAAATCCCTTCTCTTAATATGTAGTTATTTAGGCAAATAAATGTATAAATAATTATATTTATTTGTATTGTAAAAAAACAACAGGGGAGTAACAATCTAAAGAAGTACTAATTTTTTAAATGTCTGTATTTCCTACATTTCTACCCAATAAAAACAAATTTTAAACATCAATCCCTATTTATATTTAAAAAAATTAAAAAACGGCGTCATGTTTTATATACCTATAATAAGTATAATTCATATTCTCCCCAATACAAAATATAAATGGTCTAATAAGATCCACCATTTTATTTCAAAGAAAATTTATATGTATCAATTTAGATTTATGTAAATATTATATAAATACCTTAGATTCTCCTTCAATGTAAACAACCTTAATCAATATAGATATTAAAAGTGTTTCACCAAGTTTCATATAACTATAATATATACTTTCATAATCGCCCCAATACAAAAAATAAAAGGCCAAAATTTAATTCCAACGCAAATGTATGTATTTAATTTGGTTTTATGCACTTGTCATGTAAATACCTTACAATCTCTTTAATGAAAACAACCTATATCAATATACTTTAAAGATTAAACTAATTAAGTACGTATACATGCTACAGAATAAGGTATTGATATATGATTGAATCATCATTATTGAATAAGCTTAAATTCTAAATTCCTTAAGGTTTTTATTTTACTTTATTTTTTTACTTTTTCGTATAAAGAGAATGTATTTTGCGCGAAAATTCGATTTTAAGATTTTTATGGAATTACACGTTTTGAGGTCCCCTGAATACAAAAATGTGGTTTTTGAAAAATGTCTGTCTGTACACTATCGTTTGTCTGTTGCCTATCTGTCGTCTGTGCAGATGCCTGAAGCGTAAACTACTGGGCCAATTTTGACTAAGACTACATGTTCAGAAAAATCCTACCCCAAGGGGAAATCGAAAAATTAATTTTAGCTCCAAATGGGGGGGGGGCGCTATTCCCCTAAAACTCTGAAAAACTGAAAAAAAAAATTCGAGAACAGTTTAGACATAGCTGGTAGACATGACGGTTCTGATATTGATTAAAAAATGCTAAACTGTAGTCCATTTAAATACGAATCTAACAATATAAGCCGTTTTCCCCGGAAAAATCTAGTTCCTAAGATAAGAGATTTAAATGCGGACGGAGTGTGCCTGGGTTCGATTCCCCGCCCGGGAGAAGTTATTTTTATGATAAATTTTGATGAAATTTCCAATAATAATTAATTGTACCTAAAAAAAATTAATAAATAGACAAGTCAAGGCTAAAAAATTATGAACTCGTGCATAAGAAAGTTGTCTGAGTTTTTTCGAACCAATTTTTTCCCCCATCTTTTGACAGTTATTTTATAACAATTTATTAGCACCAACCCTAAAATTAATTCAGCATGGCAGAGTTTATAAGAATATTCCTACTTTTGATATATTTTATGACCAATGTCAGAAAAGTATCTACATACACAAACTTAATTTTAATGTGATTTTGATTAGCAAACGTTGACATATTAATTTAAATTCAAATAATTATTAACTATTATTTCTTAAAAATTTAACCAAAATAAAACTCGGTCCGTGGCAACTCAAATAAACTCTCTCATATACGAGTTCATAATTACTTAGCTCAGTGATTTCCATTTCATTAGTTTTCGTCGGTACAATTAATTATTATTGAAAATTGAAAATTTTATGAAAATGTATTATAAAAATAACTTCTCCTCGGTGGAAAATCGAACCCGGCCTCTCTCCGTCCGGCATTAAAGCTATTTTCACAGGAACTAGATTTTTCCTGAGAAAACGACTTGATTCGTTAAAGGCCCCCAATTAAATGATACAAAGGGTCAAAATGTTTGATCGTGTCTGCGGGCCTTTAGATTTGTATTGAAATGGACTATATTTTAAAAATGTTTAATCAAAATCTCCGGAACCTTTTTGACAAGAAATTTTTTTTACTTTTTTCAAAGTTTCAAATTCATTTTTCGATTTTGCCTCAGGGTATGATTTTTCTGAAAATGTATGCCAAATTTCGACAAATTCGGCCCAGTAGATTAGGCTCAAGGCGTCTTCACATATAGACAATTTTTAAAAACAACTTTTTTTAAACTGAGGTCTCCTGAAACGTGTAAATTCCCTCAAAACATCATTTTCGTGGCATCACAATACATTCTCTTTATAGGAGAAAGTAAAACAGATATATTTTGTTATTTTTTCCTTCATGTCATATCTGGTAGTATTTAATCATTTTCTTGCTTCTTTTAAATATCTTTTAAGCTGTAATAACATAATATTTTAAGCTTATCTGAAAATGGAACAAGCTTCCTTGTGAAGTGAGTATTCAAACTAATAAGATAGACTTTTCCAATTTCACCCTTACTAAAATAACTAAAATAAAAACCACTGTTCTGTTCAATTTTAATCTTTACATATTCAATGCAGATTCAGATTAGTCCACGAAAATAACAAAATTCTAATTTTAAAACTAATAAATTCCATGTGTCTGCACGACATACTGCCATTTTTTTAAAGAATGCCTTTTTCAAACTCAGGGAAACGTCTAAATCCATCAAAATCACAAAATCAAAATTTTGTGGCATGCAAAATATACTCTATCTCTGTATTATACGAGAAAATTGAAATATATAAATTATATTATTAATATAAATCTATAATATTAATAAAATGTATGAGCTAACATACTAATCTATATAATTTGTTTCAGATCTGCCTCGCCCTTATGGCTGTCGTAGCCACCTCCAGTGCCTTCCCTTACCCTTATCCTATTGAGTACGCTCACGTACCTGCTGCTTATCATGCCGCCCCCGTAGCTTACCATGAGCCCGAACCTTATGACGTAAGTTGTGTTTTAATAAATTAACTCAGGTTTAAGCAATCAATTTTAGTGCAATAATTTAACCATATATAAAATCAATAACCATTAATTATTCATTATTGTAGTGTTAGGTCCTTTTTGAGTAAATAAAATTAACTCCCATTTATTCTTTATTCTCCTTNAATTATTATATTAAAAATATTTTTTAATTTAATATTTCACTATTTTTTAATGTTAGTTTAATGTGTGGGAAGTTAACTTAACATTTTTTTTATTAATGTTACTAAAATCGGTTTATGATTGATCGTATTATGGATATTATAATATATATGGAATGCCTCTAATATACTCCTTTTATTCGTATTATTTTGGTATACTTAAATTTTAGTTTCATCAAATGAAAATTTCTGTCCTTTACTGAAAGAGTGATGGGCAAGGGCAGTTTTTTTGGCTTATTTTTAATATCATTAGTGTGATAGTATAGTCTATTTTTTATTCTTGAGAGGTTTCTTCTATATACTTTGTCACAATTTGGCAATCAAGTTTAAAATAAGTCTGGTTCTACTATCAGCAGTTATTTTATCTTTCATGTTGTTCTAGGCTTGCATTAATGTATCATAGGCTTATATGCAAATTTAACTTGATCACAATAATTTAGTTTAATTGATTTTTGTATTATTTCGAATAATCCTTAAATATAAGTGTAAAGTTTATATAATTTTATATACACATGTTAGATTCTACTCTTGTTCCAGATTAAATATTTCTTCATTTTTTTTAATTGATTATGCCATAATTTTCACGGGATATAAATTATAAATTATTTTTTACTTTTGAAATTTTCTGGAAAAGCAAAAATTCCTTCAGAAATTGATCTGCAGTAGATTTACTCCATTGATACCTTAATGCAATAATTTATTTTAGTTAAATTCGTCAAGAAAATTGCCCATTGGTTGTTGCATATTAGAATCCTATAGTAATTAACTGATAAACAAACAGTCTTTCCTTCATCAAATTGTTAGAGGGATTCATTTTACAGGATCAATATTTAACATCTTGATACTTTTGAAAGTTTCTGTAGTAGCAAAAATTCCTTCAGAAATTGGTCTGCAGTACATTTACTTTATTCATACCTTAATGTAATAATTTATTATGAATAAATTCATTACGAAAATTGCCCATTGGTTGTTGCATATCAGAATCTGTATAATTAATTAATAAACAAAAACTATTTCCTTTATCAAATAGTTGTGGGGGATTCTTTTTACAGGATCAATATTTACCATTTTGTTACTTTTGAAATTTTCTGTAATAGCACAAACTTGTTTCGAAATAGGTCTGTGGCAGATTTACTTTACTGATACCTTAATATATAATAATTTACTTTATTAAAATTCATTAAGAAAGTTTGCCTTTGGTTGTTACATACTTTCTGTTCCATAAATTTTATATTCCAGTATTCATATGATGTGATATTCTTATGTTATGAGGTATACGCATTAATCAAAGTGCTGTGTAATTTAGATCAATGCCAGTAGACTACTAGGTGAAGCAAGTAGATTACTTATATAGCATATACTACAAGCACTTCATTCTTAAGTTTATGTAATGTTTTCCTTTAGAAAAGTATAACCGGTTCTCTCGACAGCTATGCACTATGTCTTCATTATTACGCAATGTTCTAACGCATCTCTGTCATACCATAAATGGATTGGGTGGCTTTAATAGTTCTTTGATCTCTAAAGTGCATTTAGTAACCTTAACAGACGTTGGATGGGATGACTGGTTAATCGAAAACGAGATACGTCTTTATGTGTAATCTAAAATAAACACATTCTTTTTATTGAGAAGGATGTATAGACATTAAGATCTAGATTCTTACAGCATAAGGCAACAGTTCACAGCATGTGCATTATTTTGCTAGAACTTACATTTGAGATATACATATTTTTATCTTACGACAGCACCCATTCTCATAACTTATGTGGCATATTTAAGAATGGCCTACTTAAGTTTTCGTTAGGTTCGTTTCAACGTTCATTTGCTATTTTATCCTACTTAACAGAGGATTAAGGATTCTAAAGAATACTAAACAGTAAAATAAGGGTACTTCTTTAGATTGTTACTCCCCAATTGTTTTTAAAATATAAATGGATATAAGTATAAATATTTAACATTCCTTTGTCTAAGGGGAATAACAGTCTAAGGAAAAACATTCTATACACATTCTTTAGATTGTTACTCCCTCCTATTATTTTTTATAGGTGCAACACTCTAAAGATGCCAACATATAGCTTAGCATTTGTGTTTTTACAAATATTTTAAATCGAGGTCAATTCTAGAACTATACAAACGAAAGACTATCAAACAAATGAATTTAAAGCCAGATTTCGGCCTCTCAACCATCATCAGTGCCGGCAAAGGTTAAGAAAAAAACTAAAAAAAAAAAGATTCCCGTAAAGTTATCAAAATAGCTCCAATTTTTATTTCTTACGAGACTTCTCGTCGGGTTTTTTTCCTTTAGCTTTACAGGCGCACTAATGATGCCCGAGAACCCAAAAGCTAAATTTGAAACTTAAAATGGATTTTGTGGAGAGGCTTCCGTTTTATAATATTTATAATAAAATACCTACTTTATAATTCCATAATATCCCAGTTTTAGGTACTTCTTTAGTTAGATTGTTACTCCCCTGTATTTTGTTTTTCTTAGAATATAAATGACTATAATTATTTATAATTTACTTTGTCTAAATAACTATTAAAAAGAAAATGGATGTTAAGCCAAATGTACAAATTATTAGTATACTTCTGTGTTTATGAGGAGAGTANTTTTTTTTTTTTTTTTTTTTTTTTTTTTTTTTTTTTTTTTTTTTTTTTTTTTTTTTTTTTTTTATGAGGGGAGTAACAGTCTAAAAATGTGCTCCGTTTTCTACTCCTAACACCAACTCCACTTATTATTCATAATTATTAGGTTCATTGTAATAATGGTTAGGTCAATCAATGATTTATCTATATTACATACTGATGATTTATCTATATTACATACTGATGATTTATCTATATTAAAACATTCTCTGGTGTATTTTATAATTTCTATTCTCTCATTTTACAGGCCCATCCCAAATACTCTTTCAACTACGGAGTAAAAGACGGACACACTGGTGACATCAAGCACCAGAGCGAAGAAAGGGACGGAGACGTCGTAAAGGGACAGTACTCCCTAGTCGAACCTGACGGCACCACGCGTACCGTCGACTACTCAGCTGATGATCACAATGGTTTCAACGCCGTCGTGACCAGGACTGGACACGCAGTCCATCCCGCCCAGCCCGCCTACCACGAGTTGGCTGCCTACCACCACTAATACCTGATCTGTTCCTCTTAATTATAGTTTTGTTTTAAATATTTTTTATATCGACGAGATTTTTTTTTTATAATTTTGTATAAAGGATATTTTTTTATACTTAAATAATAATTATAAAAGAAAGTTTATGGTTTTTTTATTCAGTTCATTTAGTACCTTGTATAATTTAATATTATTGAGTTCGTTATTAAAATAAATCTCTTTCGTGAATATTATTTAGGTTACGAAAGTAGTTTTTTATATTAACTGTCTTGTCTGAACCAAGACTTATTAATCTACCTATTAAAGAATTATAATAATTTAGATCTTTAACGTTAAGATTGCAATGATTTTATGACAAATATTAATGCGTAAGCTACCGATGTAAAGTTATAAAATCAAGTTTATATATATTATTCACGTGGAAGTTTGCAAATGTTTAATTTGAAATTCGTTCAAACTGGTTCATTCTTGATGCAATAACTTGTTATACCAGTATTAATAACTGAAATAATTCACGGTTAGGTGATTTCTTAGATGTGGTTGAGATAGAATGGACAAAACTAGAAGTCGCGTCAGCTAGAAAGCTTCACAGTTATTTTTTTTTTTTATAACAGTGATCCATGATAACACAGCTATCTACGATAACACAACTGATAATGATAACACATAAGCTACTAAAAGTCCTCGCATTGTTTCTACATTTTCATAGAATTCGCTAACTACAATCCACGTTTGCATAGAAGTAATAGCCTAAAAGGTATAAAAATATAAAAGTAAAAAGATTAAACATAATCAAATTAAATATTTAAGTTTTAATTTTAATTTAAATCAAATTATAAATACTATTTACAACGGGAGACAGACAGACTAAAATAGACTTCAGCGCCGGGATTCGAACCACGGGCCTCCTATATATCTAGTATAATAGACGCTCTAACCGTCTAACCCTGCTAACCCCCTAAGAGGCCTGCATCTTCGGGTGTAAAAGCCCCCCGGAATTAAAAAAAAACAAAACAAAAAAAACCGTCTAACTATTATTAATCAAAAACAGAATTGAAGAGTTAAAATGCATAAGGGTATTAGTGCTAAATCAGTTTCTGAAAAAAAGGTATTTATGTGGCACTTAAACCTAAAAGCAACAACACTCTGGAGAGCTGCAGCTATCTTCTGAGATTTTTGACAAGTATAAAGTTCAAGTTAGGCACTTAGTCCATTTAAATTGTTACTAGGTTGGGCCTTACATCGTTATAAGCCATGAACTCTATATTTTTTAATGGAAATTATATTTTTCGGCATAGAAACCCTTTTTGAATTTCATCTCTTCAATTATAATTCTTTATCGAATTTTCAGAGCAAGGAAGGGGTAGAGGGAAGAATACTAAATAATCTGGGTCTCAAAAAGTGGTTCATTATGCGACACCCCTATATTAACATTTTCAAGCCGCAGTTTTGTGAAACAGTATCGATATCTCGATAAAAACTCTAAATTTATCTGATATCAGCTGATAAGAATAAGTGAAATTGTCTTAAAACATTACCGTTTTCTTTATAAATATGTCCTTTAATGTTTGTTGTAAACCTTATTAATTATCTAAAGGCAGTAAGGTCGTTAATAAACGTGAAACAGTTCCTAGATAACCAATAGCAATCTTCTACGAGTGGGGGTATCAAATAAATGCTACTGATAAGGTTTTGTTGTCAACCGTCTGTGGGGACGAAAGGACAAGAATAAACCAATAAGACAATGACCAGTGACCACGTGATCACTTTAGGTCAGATTGAGCTTGCTTGGGAGGTTTAGTACAGAGTTGTAGCATAATGAACCATTTTTCAAATCGCATTGCTCCCTCTACCCCTTCCTTGCTCTAAGATCAAATTAAATAAACATATGAGCAGGTATTTAACTTCAAAAATGTTTACTATTTATGTATATCAAAGATTTTGATAGAACAGTAACTCTTTACAATGAGGCGATGAAAGAATATAAACATTTTCTCTGGGAGAATTGGTAGGATTTAAACTGTAACAAATAAGGGATGTTAGGAGTCATAATATAGGGAGAGAAATAACACTTAAAAATAAATACATATATTATTATATTAACTTTAATTGTATTCAAGCATTAAAATAATTGTAGTATAATCATGGAACAATTATTAGTAGAAATAATGAAAGTTCTTCAGAAAAGATCCCTTAGTTCAACCAGTCCAACTGGAGGCTAAAAAAAATATAATAAAGAATTGTTATAAATATATTCATATATATAAAAAAAAAATGTGTTGTGCATTTAATAAACCACGATAGCAATGTTGTGAGCCGATCTAAATTCAATAAAAGAAAGTTTTTTAAAAAAAAGAATCGGTACGGCAACTAATTAAATAAAAATAAACTTTGTTATTCTTAATTGTAAATGTGAATAGTTAATAGAATGACAAGAAAATAAGTGCTTAAATTAATTTACGCAATTGTACTTTATTAATGAATCATTTTTCCTGCAGTTTTGAAAAATTCAACTATCAGAAAGTTACATTAAAGTATGGATTTATTAAACGGGATTTTTTCCCCTAAAGTAGACTTAAGGCCGATTTACACGTATTAAGTTGTTAAGTGGTTAACTAAATTTTAACTAAGTTTTTAGCGACTTAATTGTTAGAAAGCGTTTACACGTATTCACACTTTCTATTTAGTTAAGTCTGTTTAGTTCACTAATAATGGACGTTGAACAACGAATTTAAGTCATAAATACTGTCTTAAAAATTATTTTAAATTAGATTTTGGACGATATAAAGTATGTATTTGTAAATAATATATCATTTTTGTCGAATAAAATTTTTTTAAATAATATATAAACAAAGATCTGCAAATCTATAAGCGAGGTTCCGACAAACTTGTGCATTTTAATTGTTGCGCATGTCCAGTAATTAGCCACGCCCACCTACTAAACAGAAAAATAGAAAAATTTCTATTCTACTTGTTTAGTTGCACGCTAAATTTTAACTAGCAACTTATTACTAAAGTCATTGTTTACACGCATTATGTCGCTAAAAATTTAGTTAAAATTTAGTTAACCACTTAACAACTTAATACGTGTAAATCGGTCTTGTTTAGTTACTTGTTACATCATCTTTAATCATGCCTTGGGGCCTTATGCTAAATTTTACATTCAGAATGCATGGAAACACGTTTTTAGAGGTTATATTCCCCCCCCCCTCCCATGTTCCGGTATTGGAAAATTTGTGAGTGCACCTCTGCAAGGTATGTATTATTTTATACAATGACCATATCAAGAATACTTTCTCAAGTATTCGTTCCTTGACCATGATCTCTATGTTAGAATCACATGATGTTTGTCAAGAAATATTTATCAGATTTTTTTACAAATTCAATGCGAAACTTGCTCAAGGAAATAACAAGACAAGAACCCATTAAGAAAATGCATTGTAGTAGTTGATTTATCACAAAAACATAGGAAAAAATTGAAGAACCAAAATAATAAAGAAATATGTAACTACTTACTGGTTGAGGAAGAGTAGCATTGTAGAAATGTCTTTTGGTCAGCTGAAATAATAATAAACAAGTTTTAATATAACAGGTGATAAAAAGAAAATAGCCTATCTGCACTTTAATCCTATTTAAAACACATACTTATACATGACAGTACTTCAATTTTTAAAAAAATAGCGGAGCTTTTAGTACTTCACAATTGTATACCAGACTTTTGACTGAAAGTTAGCAATTGTAATTATGTAGATATTTATTTTCAGCGGCTAAATTCTTCTGCAGTCAGGCATGACTTACTTCTCCTCAACAAAATGTGTTTCGAATTCTTGTTTTAAAAAATTTCCTCTATTCCATTCATAAGCGATTTAATTTTTATTAAATATATATGTACTACGTAATACTTAAATTGGTATACTCAAAAGGGGTCTTGCAAACGTGGAACATTTTACAACAATAATTGACTGACAATAACGGCCGAGTTACATTGCTCAACACCCAAAAATATTGCCCGCAATATTTTTATATAGTCCCCGGAAAGTTTTCAGGTTGTCACAGAGAATTACTATTCGTAAGTTTCAGAAATGATAGAAGACACTTAAATAAACATTTTAAATTACTAAAATAGTGTCTGGAAATTCTACAGTATCGAGATAAAATTAAGTAAATCCGCTATCACCCCTAGACTTTCCCGGCGGTACACAATCCGTGCGTACATAGGATTTTTCAGGAACATGCTCTACTAGAATTGCTTGAAAATTTCCCACTTAATATTCAAATAAATGTTGTTATCCAGCTTGATGGTACACTAGCACATTTTGGATTGAATTACCGAAATTACCCAAATACATAATTTCCAAATGGATGGATCGGAAAAGCAGGCTAATGTCATAGCATGCACGTTCATCAGATATGACTCCAGTTAACTGTTGTATTTGCGGTTATATTAAATCACTAGTTTATGAGACACCTGTTAATACAGAAGAAGCGTTAATGGCAGGAGTTATTCTAGCGTTTGATGATATTTGTGAACGTCAGCAAGCAGCTATTTCGAAGCATTCGGCAGTCGATTACACATCGTTACAACTCGTGCATCAAAAGTTGTGGTCGTAACTTTGATCAATTTTTATAAAGCTTTATGCAGTGTAATTTCTAATAAAATCTTCCTTAACTTAACCGCTTCAATTTATTATGTAGCTACTCTTTCTACTTGAGATTGTTTTAAAGATTTCTAGTTAATCTTGACACCAAGAAATCTCTTGACACTAGTATATTAATGAAATAATATGTTTATTTGTGCCCTCTATCATTTCTGAAAATTAGAAATAGTTATTTTGTGACACCCAGTAGAAAATATGTAAACATTGCTCGGCCATGTTGTAAGCAATAATAATACAATTTAATTTTTTGAGCCGATACCACGAATACATATTAAAACAATTATTACATCAAACGGCAAAATATTGCCGAGACGTATCTGCCTACATGTTGCCCGACAATACATTACAGAAAAGGTTTCCGGGCTGCAATGATAATAAATATTATAGATATTTGTATGGCCTACGAATGTGTTGCTGGAAATATTTCTGCAATGTATCCCGGCCATTATTGCCGTAAAATGTTGTTCCTTTATAAGACTGCTTAAGAATATAATAGTTTTTAACAAAAAACTAACTTTTCATAAAAGTAATAATAGAATATAAAATATTTTAATACCATGCTTCTATAATTAAATTTTAATACTTCACTAAAATAAATCTTAGTGGAGGCTTAAGAGTCTTTTCTCTAAATCTATTTTTATTTTATTATTTGATGAAAATGCTATTATTATTATTTATCTATTTATTTTTATATACATACATATAAAATCCAAATACCACTCACTGATACATCACGATATCTCTGAAACCACTGGACCTAGGTCCATGAAATTTTGTAGGTGTGTTCCTCTTACCTCCTAGGTGCTCGCTAAGAAAGGTTTTAAAAATCCGCCATCTTGATTCAAGATGGCGGCCATTTATATACAAAATTCGACAAGACGATACCTCTGGAACCAATTGCACTAGAATCTTGAAATTTAGAAGTTAGCTTTCATATATCAAATTAGTAACTTTAGATAAATGGTTAACCAATCGGGCATTTTGATTTAAGATGGCGGCCATACATATATAAAAGTCAACATGTGTGCATGTTCTTTATACAAATCTACAGTTTTAGTCCGATCTCGATGAAAATTTGCACACTTGACCTTCAAAGCAAGGGGAAAATCACTGTCTACATGAATATTCAAAATTTTAATTTTGGTACACAGGGGTACGGGGTACAAATGTCAAAGTAATGAATACCCTTCATGATGCATATCGTTGAAAAGCTCTTTAAGAGGACAGTAATTGTTGTTATGTACAGTTTTATCATATTTTCACTTAGGAGGGGGGTAAAATTGAAAAATATAGCTATATCTTATATAAAAAGAAGAGTATCCGTATGAGGGTATGTCTTTTATCCTAATTTGATGAATATTTACACACTTTTTCTTCAAAACAAGGTGAAGGTCACTGCCTACATGAGATTACGAAATTAAAATTTTGGTACACAGGGGTACGGGGTACAAGTAATGAATACCCTTCATCTTCATGATGCATATCGTTGAAATGCTCTTTAAGAGTGCAGTAATTGTTATTATGTACAGTTTTGTCATATGTTCATTTAGGAGGGGGGTAAATTTAGGATATTTGCAAATTATCTTATTAAAGAGGAGGGGGATATAAGTAGGAGGGATAGAATCTAGATACTCTCACATAGTAAAATAATTTGTATGCTTTCCTGGTAGTTTATAAACATATCAAATTTAAAAACACTCCGTAGCGAAGCACGGGTATCCAGCTAGTACATACATATAGGTATGTATTTTTTTAAAATTTATTTTTACGTCCTGATCAACTGATTAGGTTATTACAGGTCCGGAGATTCGGCCACATACTCACTCCATCATGAGTGTGAAACAATTCCATACATTATTCCTATTATTACTTACTGGGGATTGGTAGTATTCAGCTTCAGGTTTGCGCTCGGATGCATCCGTTTTGGTTTCAAGTTCTCGAATTAGTTTGCATACAGGTGAGGCATCTGTATCAAACTTAGGTGGAACATACTTCTTAAAATTGACACTGAAAAAAATAAATAAATAAAGAGAAACAGAGAAAGGGTATTAGATATTTAGAGAAATTGCAGTCATTAGTGTAATTGATAAACATTACTAGCATTAATTGTGTGGTGCAAGCAAAACAAAATTCGTCTGAAAAATATACTTGTAAGTAACTAGATTATTCAAGTAATTTTATTATTAAATTACATTATAACTATCCATATTTTCTTGTAGAGGTTAAAGTTGTACTATAACAATTACAAACTGAAGAACAATATTGCTTCGAGTCAATATCTCGTTACTTACCCCTGCCCCTCCACTGGCCTCCACTCCATCTAATGGTAGTCAGCAAGACTCCATCTAACTAAACATGCTGCGCACATGTTTACTTTAGCATACCCCAGGATTTAGGAAGGTACTCAAGTAAAGAATTGCCAACAGGCATGCTGTATAATATGTATACTGATCTTGACGTGAGAAGAGTTTATTGAAAGTAACAGTTTTGTTCACTTACCCTTTGTTATTCCCTATTAGAACTTCAGCTTGCTCAACGAGTACGCCTTGGTAGAAATCATCATGAGCCGCATCTTTAGGCTTCCTCCACTGCCGTCCTCCAGGTAAGACTATGGGTCTTGGAGCAGGAGTAAGAGGATGGAATGGCTTCTTGGGTGGTTCAGGAGTAGGAGCTGGTTTTTCTTCTATAACTTCATCAGTTGTCTCACAAATCTCAAACTCACCAACCTAGAAGTTAAATAATAACAAACTATAAATTCATAATTGAGAAACATTGCATTATTGTATCACGAAATCTAATCTAAATCGCTTTATACCTTATCATCATGTTGATTCGACTTTCGACTATCTTACTCCAGAAACTTCGGCTCTGGGTAATTTCGTGTCCTCCCGGCAAAAATTAGCACCAGCTAACTACCTTTCTTTTATGGGAAGGGATGTTAGAGTTGGCTAAAGATGGTTAGCTGGTGGTAATTTTCACCCGGAGGGTGCGTAATTTACCCAGTACCGAAATTTTTTAAGTGGTAGATCGTGGTAAGAAACTTTCATAGTCCTGATAACATTAAATTATACTAACCTCTTCGGTTCAAATCAATGATAAATTTTGAATTTAGACATGTAAAACTTCATATAGCTTGGTTTAGGAACAGAATGATAAGGGTTTGATATAAGATTCTAAAATAGTTTTATTTTTGTTTGTTTATTATTCAGCCACAATTATAAAAAGTAATTATACAAGCACTCTGGCTTGCTTAAGGTAAATATTATAGTGCAGATTTTTGCTGATGATGATGACCTATTAAAAAGAAAGAAAAATAATAAATTAAATAAAACAGTATGCATTAAATAAAACATGTGTTAAAAACCCTGTAATAGCAAAGTTTAGACTATTTTTACCTCGTATCTTTCAAAGCTAGAATCTTCTTTATCGTCTCTAACAGTGAGTGACGGTTGTTGGTCGATATTGTCTATCTGGACAGTGTATTCATCGAATGCCTCCGCCCTCTTCTTGTAAGGATTAATAGTGTAGTTAACAACGTACTCGCTGTCACTAGTCGCAGACAAGGATGACGACTGTTCAAAATCAGCTTGCAGGAATATCTCTTGTTCAGTTGTTTCCTCCTTTAAGGTAACGTCATCATCCTAAAAACAAAAAGGTAAAATTTAATTTTGGGTTTGAACAAGATATTGTTTTTACAATCTTTATATTAACTTTACTTGTCTCGAAATTTTCCAACCTGAATTTTCTCCTCTATCCGACAACCTAGAAAGCTAACACTAGCACATGACAATATAATTAGTCAGTCATTAGTCATTAGTAGTAAGTTATGTGTCATTAGTTTTACGAAATAGTTTATAATGTTCGATAATGCAAAACATTTTCCTTATTTATACGGAGAAATTTTGGCGGTAATATTTGAAAATAATGTAAACATTACACAATCAGAAAAACAGGTGTATATACTATTTCTATCAAACCAAATAAACAGGTGTGGAAAAAAATGTAAAACGTAAGTATGTCATAAACCTTATAACGGTAACGGAAGCTGAATGAAATAGTTCTCAAGAACGATAATATTTGATGTCTCAGATTTCAATCATTTTAAGACAGAAATTCGTTTCAGACATATCAGAGAAAATTATTGGTTTAGTGTTAGTCTGCCGGTCTGTCTCTCCCTCAATTTTTGCGAACCAACATGTCTCAAAACTATACGTCCGAAATGGCAACCCTAGTTGCCCATTTGCTTCTGCTCTACTTCACACAAACATACTTTTATACACATATATTTCAATAGTACTTATCTGAATAAATTCAGATCATAATTCATTTTTATTTCGAATAAATCTTAATAAATTTGAATGGTTTGTCGAAAGTAGCCTGCGGATTACCATAAATTTTAAATTCAAACACCTGCACTCATTAAATATTTGTAAATGTATACAATACGTTTTACAATTTTGTTCAAGTAAAACATCCAAACAAATTTGGCAGACTTTTTTATTTTATTTTTTTATTTATTTTTTTTTTAGAAGGGAAATTCAAATAAATTTCATAATAATTGGTTATAAAAGCATAAAATCATTATAGAGTTTGTGCCATAGGACGCGAGGAAGCTATTTGCCACTCTAATTGAATCAGTTTGGATAAATTTGAACTCTCAGGACCAAAATCTCTTTTCATTTTGATGGACGTTTGACTTCAGATCCAAATACATTGAAACTCTTCCTTCATATCACTAAAACCTTACTCAAATTGCAAAAGTTCACCTGTTTCTGTTTCCTAGATTGTAACATATCTTCTAATCGAGGAGAAGTCAGTGAAGGTAATGAAAATAATAGTAATTGTTTAGACGAACAGAGAAGCAGACTATTCCTTATACATGTTCCAATTTTGTTTACGCAAACATTTTTTTCTCTGTTCAAAGAATATATACGAGTATACCCCTTTTATCCATGTATAACGCAACAATCATAAAATTGAACAAGTATAGTTATTGTTTCTAAGATACGAAGAAGGTTTATGATCTGAGTGTGCAGTAAAGTACCTGAATGGAAAGTTTATTAAGTTGTAGTATTCGGTTAAGTTGCTGCTGAACTTCGACTAGTTGTGATGTAAGGTCTCTGGGTGCCTGTCCTTCTAGTTGAAGTATTTGCTGCTGGATCTCAGATAGTCGACTAACGAAGGCTTTCTGCAACTCCAGGTTCTCTTCGCTGCTCCTCGTACCGTTTATTACTTCTTCAAACTGCACTGCATCTCCTTCATCCCAATTATCTACATCTGTTGATATTTCGGCAATAACAACCTGCAAGAAAACAAAGTAAACGAATCTAAATCATACTTTTATGTTGTATGTGAATTGGAAATTTCTAATTGAATTTTATTTTGCTTCTGCTAATATGCATTTTCTTAAAATTAATCATCCTTCATAAATATTATAACGTCCTTCATAAAATACCAGGAAACACTATTAATTCAGGAGGTAGCGTGCAAAAAAGTGTCTGACTAACAATAAGATAGAATTTTGTGAACAAGTTAATATTTTAGTAACTTTTAAAAATATGTAATCGGCTATGTTTATCTGAGTTACACCGCTTGGCAATAGGCATTTGAAAAAAAAAAATAAATAAATAAATAAAATAAGGGCCACCACTTTTATTTGGAGTGATATTTGAATAACTAACCTATCAAGTGAAAAACTGATATCAATTTGATATTTTATGTACTACTTTTTAATCAGGATCATGAAAATCTCATTGTCCACTAAAATGGGTAGGATGTGGCCGCTCCCCACCTTTTTTTGTTTTCAAATGCCTATTTTTTTCACAGACGAACTTGGTCGACCACATATTTTTAAAAGGCAATAACAAGATTAACTTTTCAAATTTCCATTTTGATGCTAGTCAGATACTTTTATTGCACGTTATCTCCAGGACTACATGTAAAATACGTCAGGATTTTGATAACCGGACTAGGTAATTAATATTTTTGGGCCTTGTAGGAAATATTAGTTATAATCAATATAATGGTACTCTAAGCTGTTATAAAACACATACCTTTCTGCAAATTTCTTTATAAACATACAAAAACAACAATATTTATTCTATTACCTTTATTATACTAAATATCTGTGATGTTTAAGAGCCCTCTTACACATCACATACTATTGCCCTATTCTTAGCAGATATTATATTTAAATCAAAAAAATGTAAAACTATATTTAGAACTAGTAATTTTATTTTTCTCTTATTTAAATAAAATAAGAGCTAATACCCGTGCTAAAACTAGCTGAATACCCGTGCTTCGCTACGGGGTGTTTTTAGGGTTTTGTTGGTAAAACCAAAAAAAAAGAAACACTTATAGTTTCGTTCTTGTGTCTGTCCGTCTGTCTGTCACTCTGTACGGTTCCAATAACTTTTGAAGCAAAAGAGATAAAAGCGTGAAACTTACCAGTATTAAAGATCGTTTTGCGCAAACAGCAAAAATAATAT
>KZ651157.1:151198-161786 GCA_001010745.2 Gerris buenoi | reverse complement strand
TCATCACCTATTCGATGAGACGAACATTTTTTTCAAATAACATTTTTTAGTAAAACCAACAACGACACCGCTATGACTTAATAAAGATCGCTAAAACTATTAAAGCGGACCTAAACGTTTAAAATAGAGAAAACAACCTTTTTACCGATATCTTACGTCCTAACGCAACGATTTTAACAAAACTTCATATACATCGTCTAAAGATCAATTGAAACAGGCATGAAAAATTTCAACTTGATACAAGCAGTAGTACTTGAGTTATGAAGTGATACATTTTATAATAATTGAAAAGGCGATGCGTGGTTAGAGGAATAGTAAGAATGCAGGGTGGTTCCCTTACTACCAGTCGCTGTACTACTACTATACGCGTTATCTATCAACTCATCATGATTCATGATTATCTATTTTTTCAATATTCAATACGTATTTACTACTATACGCTCGCTTCAATGATAGAGCCACGCGATGCCTAGTATACCTTCTAAGCGCCTAGTGCAATATGTTTTTTGTTTTTTTTTGCAATGTTCTTTATTAAAAAATAACTGAGTCTTAAATATTACAAGTTACCATAACAAGAACGCTATTATAAATCTATGTGTCCATTTATAATTTGAGTTTGTTATAAAGCATGTACTTTAAAAGCTCCGAGTCTCATGTAGGATTTATAAATCACTTTTACTGCAGAGCTCGCAAATGCTTACTTAACACGGAAGTGTGTTAAAGGATAAAGTGAATGCTTACCCGAGTATTCCTTGATCCAATACTTCTTCGTTGCCAGTCAACAGTTCATCCAGTTCTAAATCAGAAACAGCACCAGCAGGCACTTTTATACCTGTAAAATGATAATGTATCAGTTGGTTAACCAAATCAGAGTGTGAACGAAAATATAGTGAAGAAAGTCTCACACCACGCTCAAGCTGTGAATCAAGGGCTATTATTCCTATTATTATGTAGGGCAAGCAATTAAATTGTATACCTAAATAGTTTTATTTTTTAAACCTTCATAAAATAGAAGCAGGTCTATATTTTAAACATTTCATTACATAATTAAGAAAACAAAATAACCCTAGATCACAGTTTTGAGAGGCTGCTTACATGCAAAAGCGTCTGGAGCTGCGGGTGTTAATCTGAAGAAAAAAAAACGACCACGACCGACACGAAATTTACCTATGACGACAATTTCAACAAAAGAAGACCGATTTTGTTGAAATTCAGTACACATGTTCATTTTACTAATGTCCTGAACGAGTTCTTTGAAAATCGATGTCTGCCCAAGCGTTTGCGCAGTATCGCTCGCATAAGCGTGAATTTAAAATTAGAATTTTAGGTCGGAAAAAATTCTAAAAACATCAATTCTAAGAGACAAACAACTTTTTAAAATAAATGTTTAAGTAAAACCTACACAGACACTGCTATGTAGTGATAAAGATCGTTAAGTTTATGAAAGCAGGCCTAAACTTTCAAACGTAACTCGATTTACCTTAACTCCCCTAAGTACAAACAGTTAGTTACTTTTAATTTTGTTTCTTTTTTAACTCAGCCACATTTACTTTATAAATTTGACAAATCTATTCTTTTTCTCCTCTTCAAGGAAAAACATTGAATGTCGATATGTGGAGATGCCTAAAGTCATATGCATAATTCAATGAAATCAACAAATGATTATTTTTAGTTCATTCTTTTCGTGTTACAAAGAAAAAAATCTAAAGAGTAGAAAAGAAATGCAAAATTTTCACTTAAAATAATAGCATTACCAACAAATGGGCGGGGAACTTCGCCTCCGTTGAGAAGAGTGTATTCTCTTTCAGTTAGACCATCCTCCATTCTAAGAGACCCATCATTGTAGCACGTACCATCACTGTAGTTATCGTTTACATCATAATATTCACTGTGCTCGCTTGTGACAGGTGTCTATAATATTAAAGCAAGAACAAGAGTCAAGGGTTGATATACGATATACTTTTCAGAGTTAGTTCTCCTGCTTTAAAAAGGAAACCTGATATAAGTATAAAAAGTATGTTTTATAAAAAAAACAAAAAAAACCTACCATTCCACGCAAAGGAGTTGATGGAGGAGTTAGAACACTTCCTCTGTGAACACAATACAAAAATAACATTTATACTCTTAAAATAATTAAAATTCCACAAGTGGTAAATGAATGGAAAATCAAAGTGCACTCATGTGCTTACGACAAAAGTATGAAAAATTACTAAAATGAGTATGATACATTTGTATATTTTACAAATCTCAGTTAAAATATTATAATAGTGGACAATTAGTCAATAATTTAATTCTTGATAATTTGACATTAAGTTAGTTAGCAATACATATATTGTCTCAGGTTATAATAGGCATTTTAGGTCAACTGAGTCTCTAGGAATGAAATGCAACAAACTTAATGGAAATTGGTCTTATTAAGACTCAGAGAAAACCAATAAGGTTTTACTTTTAAGTACTAATACTAATGGCGTAGTCGCGATAGGTACTAGACGAGTAGGATGAAACTATTGTTGGAACCTAGCAATTAGGCTATATTTTAGGACTTATTTATTAGTCCCATGGTATAGGAGTTCCAGCCACTTCACATTAAACATTTTTACATTGTACCACCCAAGCGAGTTTGGTGTGGTTAATAGTGAACCATCAGCGCGTCAAAGAGTGAGGGAAGAGACGCTAGAATGCGCCCTCGCCCTGCCCAGTATTTGATTCGTGGATGCAAATCAAAGCATCATGGCACAGGATCGAACCCTTGTTTCTCTTTGACTCATATAGATAGTCGGGCAATGGCCTAGCGCCCCATGACTCCCTCTAAATAATACTTTACTCCTACATTCACTTTCTCTATTATGCATTTTCCTATCAAATTTTCCACCTCGTCTGTTTTCTCCCTTTAACAAAACTATATAGGTATATATTATGAGTTTGATGATTTTGGCTGCATATAATTCATAAGCCATAAGGACTTTAAGTTAAGTTAATTTTTGATTAGAGTAGAAACATTCAAGTAACATTTATCTTCACTATATGTCTACGCATAGTAACTTTCATACCTTTATAAATAATATAGCCAGTAAAGTAATATGTTTAAATAAGAGATATTACCGAATCACATTGAAGTAAATAAGGTTGCCGCATCTTACTATCCAGTTCTGTGCTTCGGTATGAGTTAGTTGTTTGGTACTTTTCCCGTTGATTTCAACCACTATATCTCCTACTTGGATTCCAGCTTCCGCAGCGATGCTTCCACCAGTCACCTAAAACCATTGCCAACATAAAAATAGTTTAAGTTTAAAAACAAATCATCGAAGAAGATAAAATATTCTCTCAATTTTTTTTATTGTTTAAGAAATGTGCTAAAGGAGGTTCAGGTCGGTGCAAATTAGGTAGCCATAGACAAGCATTTTTCCTCGAGGTTCTTTTCGTTAAATACAATGCTGGAGGAAAGACTGAAAGAACTCACATTTCTCTTTTCCTCACGGACGGCGAGACTTCCATAGAAGAGCCATCTTTCTTGTCCACCAATCATGCCGTTCCATTACGTCGGGATTCATAACCCTGTCATTACCACTAAAGTAATATAGCTATCCGTCAGGATTGTTCTGTGGATATATGGAAAGAGTATAAGTGTATGGGCTTTTTCCTCATCGATTTGGAGGGATTGGTATCCTGTGAAAGGAAAGAGTACGCCCTCTCACCGAATCCCACAGAAATAGATGAGATTTGAAAGGAAAGGCGAGTATCCGCGGCGTGGGGAGGAATCATACAAACAGAAATTATGGCACAATTAACATATATGGGCACATATGGGTGGGTATTCCTCTCGTGATTCATCCACCGGCGTTCTTTTTGCACGGAATCGTCATTCCTGCAGAAAAGAATGCTCGTCTATGGCTACCTATTATGTCGGTGGATATCGTTGAACAAAAAGCACAAAATATGTAATCACCTAGACCTAGACACAGATAGGTCATCTTTATATTAGGCTATTTTATACCAGGTAGGTCATCTTTACTATAGTAAAAGTAATCTACTTAAACTCTGCTTTATTTTAACTTTTTCTATATCCACCCCACCTTTACCTGTAATTATAATTTAAATTACTGTTACTTGCGTAATTATTCTAACATACCTTGATAACAGTTATTGGGGTACCAAAATCGAGTCCACCTGTTAGCCTGAATCCCCATGGAGTACCATCCAATCTCTGAAGCTTTATTCTGTCAGTCATTGTAATTAATCTGTAATATGAAGCATTTGTAACAAAGAATGTTTAAGAATGATATAAATTATTCAAACCGTGTCAAACATAAAAGCTTGTTTTCTCTCACCACACTAGTAATAATACACAATAACACTCCAAAGTATTTTAGATTTAGCAATGCCAAGGCAAAGTTTAATTTTTTTTTAATTATTAGGTTTAGGTAAGTGTAAGTATTAAAAAGTATTAAGGCCGTGCCAAGCTTTGGTTGGGACCCGGTGAAATACTGTCCAATAGGGTTTCAATCGAGCCATTTACATTACACATGGCCTCGACTGAGCCAAGCCTTGGTTGGATCACGGTGAAATAGTTTATAATAGGGTTTAATGAAGCCATTCACGTTAAACTTGGCCGTGACAGCCAATTCTTGGTAGGGTCACGGTGAGATATTGCCTAATGGCGGTTCAAAGGGCCATTCACATTACTCCAGTTGGAGCCGATCCGGTGAAATATTTACTCATCCTTCAATTTATTAGTGCAATATCTAATTATAGAAATACTATAAAATTATTACTTTTTTAAGAACTACTTTTTTATATACCTGTTTTCTCCCTTTAACAAAACTATATAGGTATATATTATGAGTTTGATGATTTTGGCTGCATATAATTCATAAGCCATAAGGACTTTAAGTTAAGTTAATTTTTGATTAGAGTAGAAACATTCAAGTAACATTTATCTTCACTATATGTCTACGCATAGTAACTTTCATACCTTTATAAATAATATAGCCAGTAAAGTAATATGTTTAAATAAGAGATATTACCGAATCACATTGAAGTAAATAAGGTTGCCGCATCTTACTATCCAGTTCTGTGCTTCGGTATGAGTTAGTTGTTTGGTACTTTTCCCGTTGATTTCAACCACTATATCTCCTACTTGGATTCCAGCTTCCGCAGCGATGCTTCCACCAGTCACCTAAAACCATTGCCAACATAAAAATAGTTTAAGTTTAAAAACAAATCATCGAAGAAGATAAAATATTCTCTCAAATTTTTTATTGTTTAAGAAATGTGCTAAAGGAGGTTCAGGTCGGTGCAAATTAGGTAGCCATAGACAAGCATTTTTCCTCGAGGTACTTTTCGTTAAATACAATGCTGGAGGAAAGACTGAAAGAATTCACATTTCTCTTTTCCTCACGGACGGCGAGACTTCCATAGAAAAGCCATCTTTCTTGTCCACCAATCATGCCGTTCCATTACGTCGGGATTCATAACCCTGTCATTACCACTAAAGTAATATAGCTATCCGTCAGGATTGTTCTGTGGATATATGGAAAGAGTATAAGTGTATGGGCTTTTTCCTCATCGATTTGGAGGGATTGGTATCCTGTGAAAGGAAAGAGTACGCCCTCTCACCGAATCCCACAGAAATAGATGAGATTTGAAAGGAAAGGCGAGTATCCGCGGCGTGGGGAGGAANTTTTTTGTTTTATGTTTGTATAGAAAAGGAGAAATAAAGGCTTTATTATTATTATTATTGAAACAGATTTGAAATAATATCTTGGAAGCGGGTGTTGAATTGAAACAAAATTGAGACATGCGCAGTAGGATTAGCAGAGACGTTATAACCTGACTTAGCTATCACTAGTCTGAGTTTATAGTTTTCAAAATTGTTGTTGTGAAAACTGTTTTGGAAACTTCTCATAAAAACACTCTTGGTTTGAAACCAAAACGGGTTTGAGAACTCAGGAAAACGTGTAGTTTTAGTCTTCGTTTGTCAGTTTTCGGCTAGCCAATTCGTTAACGTTATGTAAACAAAACAGGACTAGGGGCGCAGATAGTCGCTCTTCCTTAGGCTATTATATGGCGTTAACCTAGGTTAAATTAATAAAATTGTGGTTCATAAAAATGGTTCATTGAAGAATCAAAATGTCAAGGAAGAATGGTAAAGAATTTATAGAATTTTAATATGGTGTTAATAGATGGTTAATTTTTTTTTTTTTTTTTTTTTTTTAAATGGGAGGTTTCAGGTTTATAGGTTATTCTATTCTGATCAATGTTTTGATCAATAATGGCCGATTAAATTTGGTCGCTTCTTCTAAAATCTAAACAATATAGAGGCGTCCCGGCCCTCTTTCTAACATGAATGTTGTTAATCAATTTTGTTTACCAAACTTGAAATTTTATTTAAAAAGTATATTTAGTAAATATAAACATTTAAATATTGTAGGCAACTATAACCTCCCATAGCTGTCGTGTTTGTTTACCAGATTTGGAATTGGACCGCTAACATTTCTCAGAAATTTAGAAGTTATCGACTAATTCTAACAGTTTGGTAAAGATAATTACTGATTATTGCATTGTTATCGGCAATACATAATCTGTGCAACTTTCAACTTTTTAGGTAGACGGGAAGCATGGGAGGAAGCAGAGATATAAGGGGAAGAAAAACTGGAATTGGTACAAGTGAAGATACTAAGATACATTGCATGTTTACTGTCGTACACTTAGGTCTAATATACTATTACTTACGAGAAACCATTAAAGCTTGTAACGTATTAAAGCATTAGTAATTAAAGTATAAGAATAATTTCAGCCACAAAAAAACTTAAGGTTAATGTCAGGTAAAATCTATCAATCAATTTTCATATAACATCTGATAACTAACAACTAACTAGTTGACCTTATCTATTTGCAAAAATAAAAACAGCTGATTGCTGCTTTGAATGAGTCAGGAAGCCAGTCATTAACAAAAATGCAAACTTTGAAACTCTCCCCCTTTGAAATGTGTGATATTAAGGTCTCAATTTTTTACATCGTCCTAAATTGTATAATTCATGTTTTAAATTTCAAAAGCCCATCTTAAGAGATAGCAGAGATATGAGGGCGGGAAAAAACCGGGTGAAATGGTTCAAGTTATAAATGATACACTGCATGCTTACTGGAACTTGGCCTTGCGCACTGAAGTTATCTTAAATCTACAGTATACTTAGGTAAGTAAAACAATTATTAAGAACTAAGCATACATAAAAATTAAAATATAGGTTATAAATTATATATTTTTTTTTTTTGATTTTACAATAAAAATTAAAGCATTAGAAGACTTAAATAACGTTAATATAAGGTAAGAGGTAACACTCAAAATTATTATATAACATATGATAATAATTAGTCGCCTTTGTTCATATGCAAAATTACGAACAGCTGATCGCTGACAGCTTCTATACAAACTAAAAGCATCAACAGCTGTTAAAATATTTGTTTTCAGTAAAAACTGTTTGTTATAAAATTTGTTAAAATAAAATAAAGATTCAAAGCATTAGTATATATTCTATATTATTCTTGAAAACTAAAATGTGTTGTAAGAAATAAGGAAAAACATTTTTTTCCAGTTTGCAACAACTTTTTATTTTAGCAATTATAACACTTGGAGGATTTTCGTAGATATATTATACATCTTACATACTTTGTAAGGATGATATCACAGGTAATTACTTTAAAAAATAAAATGTTTCATTTAAAGTACACATAATTAGCAATTATATTTTAAAAATGGTTTTTATTTTTATTTTTTTGCTTGCAATTAATTCAATCTTTGGAGGTGGCGATCTAGGTAATTTAATTATCTAGTTATAAATAGTTCAATCTTTATTTGAAAATGTATTAACAACATTACACTTTGAGTTCTATATGTACGCTATAATATAAATGTTAAACCAAAGATATAAAATACTTTAATTGCTCAATATATATAATTATATCAAAATCAATTATTGTAAATAATACTAAAGGAGTATAAATATTAAGTGGTAAAGTATGTATTACTGGTTGTTTACATTAAATAATAAAAAATACAATTACAATGTAATGACTTACCTTTACAATGAATATCCTTTATTTGAATTTTCAATGATGTTCGTATACTAAAAACTTTGTCGAGTTCGCTTCGATTCGATTATTTATTTTTCCCGATTAAAATTTGGCTATCTCTACGATACCTTTAAACTTATGCATGTTTTCACTTTTCAAATTTTAAACACGAGTAAGATTATTTATATTTAATAGAAATAATATTGATTATTATAGATAATAATGTGTATACTCTTATGAAATGTAGATGGTCAAGTTAGGGTGGCCTTTGTGCAAGGAGATAGCGGTTAGCGAACTGGAGATTCGTTGATTTAATTAGAGCTTACGTTGATGTGATGCCAAGATGGATGGCTCTCCAATATGTCCCACCTTAATGTCAAGGGGTTTCATTAACAAATAGATCAGCCCCATACTTTCCATTTGGGTCATTGAGTAATTTTTAGCGCTTCAAATCTTAACCCATCAACCTGATTATAATTTTTGTACTATATGAGGGATATGCCTTGATTTCAGTAAATTTCAAATTATATTTGGCTTCCGAGCTTACCGGAGGTAACGGAAGATATGTGTTCGTTCTAAAGAACGAACATTTTTTGTCTCGCTTTTCAATTATTCCAAGAAAGAGACCTGTTTCATACATCAGAGAACATTTTTGGTTCCATGTCTGTCCGACGATCTGTCACTTAATTTTTGCGAANTCCTTAGCCTCGCCATAATTGTGATCTGTGTCCAAGTACTCATCTACGGAAATCTTCATCATACACAAATCTTACTCATCTGTCAATTATTCATCATCCTACCAATTTTCATCATCCTACCAGTTTTTCATCATCTGTCATCACATATCATCAACCTTCACCTCAGAGATCAAGTAAGAATCACCGGACATAACTTTGGAAATTCCGTCACCATCATCACCAAAGGTACCGATTTCAGCTATCTACGTACACACCGACCATTGCTATAGCATCACCATTCCACCCAATTTATCCTCTTATAATATTACCTTTAACTCAACCCATCAAACCTTTAACCTTACTAACCAACTAATTTCACAAACCATCTTACCCCCTTTTATCTTATTCTTAACTTAGGTAACTTTTTTTTTAAATTTTTCTATTTCTTTTTTACGTTGTCATTTCACTTACAATTATTATTATTATTCAATTACTTTATCATCTTTATTGTTTTAATTAAAGTCACAGTTATAATTTTATTATATTTGCAATATCAAATAGTTATTTCTTCTGTGAAAAATCAGTATTTTTATTTGTATTCTTTTGCTACAATTAAACCAAGTAATCTTTTCATTTTAAACTTTATTGATTTTTTTATTACTACCTATGAATACAGTCCAAAATTATCAAAGTTAAACCAGCCCTATTTTCTATCTCTGGAGAAGAGACCGGGTCTATATTAAATAGCCCTCTCTGCCCCAACAACTACATATATCAATAAGTACTTATATATGGTATATAATATGATCCTACCTAATTTTATATACCTAATACAATGTTTGTTCTAAAGTTCATAAATAAAAAGTTTAACAGATGTGGCAGAGTCCTTGATAGTGAAACTTTTATTTTTTCGTGAAGCCAATATTCTGGTTTTTTTATTATTCCCCCCCCCTCCTCCCCCTCACAATTTAAAGAAAAAAATGAGTCACCTTGCTCAATTTTAAACAAGTAATGTTACTAACATTAACATGTTATGCTATTCAAAATAATCATTGGTGTGAAAAAGTCATAAAACTATAAATTTAAGCGGATATAATATTAATAATTTGATATCTATAAACCAAAATCTTCGAGAGAAAGCTCCTGTCAAGGGACATCTAAACTTAATGTGGCGTTTATCATTAAGTAGTAATTTATTATGGTTGGGTAGGTGTGTCTTACGTTTCAGATACTATACAGTCTCAGAGTGGTTGACTCCTGTGGATTGGGAAATATAGTACCCTAAATACTACACTAAAAGCTTCTCCTTTCTTTCGTTAGTAAAGGCATAAACAAATGAATATTATGAAACGATGCTCCAATCTTCATCAAATTAGTGTAGGGTGGTTCAGAAACTGGACTTTCGAAATTAAATGTCTGAAGCCCTAGTTTTCCAAGTACAAGTGTCTTTCTAGACCGTCTTATCTAAATTTTTAAAATGCTAAAGGAGAAGGAAGTTTGTTATCAATTTAACGTAGATTGAGTGAGGCATAAAGAGTTGTTAGACTCATTTTGTCTATCTATGTTTTCTTCAGGTGTTAAGGACAAAAAGGTATTCGACGTAAAAAAAAGTAGACGAGCAATAATTGTTTGAACTTGATGAGCTAGTAAGGGCCAGTTGCAGTTGAGTAGATTCTTGATTACCTGTACTTATTGCATTTTTAGAGGTATCAATTTTTTCTTTTTTCAATATGATGGTTATTTGTTTTGAACGAATGCGTTTCGCAGATTGCATCTTTCTGGTTTTTTTTTTTTTTTTTTTTTTTTTTTTTTTTTTTTTTTTTTTTTTTTTTTTTTTTTTT
>KZ651157.1:121366-133062 GCA_001010745.2 Gerris buenoi | reverse complement strand
AACAGATGTTATCTACTTGCGGCAGTAAAATGAGACATTATTGAACTGATTTCGGGCAGGGAAATAATTTTTTTTTGTTTAGGTAGTAAAATCAGGAAAAATGTTGCTGCTATGGATCCTGTAAACTTTGATTACTCAATAATTTTGTTTCTCCCATATAACAAACAGTTTACTATTGACTTCTTGTTATGATTCCAAAACTTCTTATTTGAGTTTTTATTTTTAATAAACAATATTTTATTTAATATGTTCTTATTTTATTAATATACATAATTAATAAATATAATAAGATGGTAATTTAGTAGTCTAAATTTTCATTCGCCCGTAGATAAAATATTGTAATCAACAAGGCAGCAAATGAAACATTTCTGCCCTCGCCTCCGGCTCGAATGCTAACTTAATCACTCGTGAGTAAATTCTATTTTGCTGCCTACTTACATTAATAACTGTTGTTAAACACTTGAAAATTATAAATAAGGAAGCATATATATAAAAACTATAATATATTATATATAATAATAAAACAAGCAATACAATTCTTTTTACGTTACATTTGTTGACTTCTGGCTGATTATTTCTCGTTTTCTAGTAAGTCTCTGCAATAAATCTATTATTTTTTCTGCCTAAAAGAAAAGCAACGATATGTTATTAAATAAATGTAACAAACATCTAATAAACAAATCAAGTTTTATTGGAGTCGAAGTTATAAATATAATAATATTTTGGAAGGTTATGCGTTATAATACTGGCTTTCATTTTGCAATTTAGGTAGGTAATTATAAAGTGAAAATCCCGACAAGTGCTTGCCAGCAAGCTACTAAAAGGCTTTCTTTTGTCATAAAATTTCCTGTTATATTTTTTCTTATATAATTATGTATAAAAAGTTGCAATTTAGAGAAAAGTTGCACAGTACACATTATCCTTTAGCATCTAGGTATGCTAAAGGATAATGTGGTTCTTTTTACTTATTTTGTGTCAAATGGGCACCATTTTGGACATGCGATGTATATTTGTGATTTGCGATTTGCAGTTCAATACCTTTAAAATAATACACCACTCAATAAATTACAAAAAAATTAGGGTCTCCATAGTTACAGTCACCTAAAATTTCAAAAATTTTACTTTTTTGTATGAACTCCCGGAAATATCTTTGGCACACAGAAAAGTATATATTATATATTTATGTTTTGTCTTCTCTTTGTTGGCTTTCCTTACGGGGAAGGGTAGGGGACTTTTTTGTGTTTTGTTTTAATTACTTCAGGGGTAAAATAGCAGCCAGTTTGAAAATGCAATATATATTTGTAATCTTCATTTCAATACCTTACGATGATATCCCACTAAAAAATTTAAAAAAGTTGCGATGAGCACATGATTGCTCGCTGAAAGAAGACATTTTGAGTTGTGAAGTTCGCAATATGTTTCCTGTTTTTGGGCAGAAAAAGTTTAACTTCTATACCAAATTTAAAATCTCTAGTTACAACAAGGTAGCGTAGTGTCATTTTTGATGCGGCGGACGGACGGATGAACGACCAAAAGTGTAAAGAGTTTCTACAATGACCTCGAAACCCTAATAAGCAAGACCTTGTAGACTGAGACATTATAAGATACTTTATATAAGATTTACTACTGAATAATATGATTCTTCAGATCATCACCAATCTCGATCTGACTAATCTATGTTTACCTACTGTCTATAAAATAATTCTAGACCTTCGAGTTTGAACCCTTGTAACTTCTAAACAGAAAGTCGTATTTAGATGAAACAAGTTTATTTATTTAGACAATTTAATAAAATTTTATGTCATATGAATAATTATTTTTTTACATCCATTTTTAATTACTTTATTGTAGGATAAGTAAAAAAAGTGCCGTTTTATAAGCTCATTTTGACTATGTCCAACTTTAAAAACTAACTGCTTTAAACATTCACAACCAAATCAAACCAAATTCACAGGAATTTTAGAACTCGTATAAGTGGAGAGGCCTACGAAGTTTCAAGTCAAAAAGTTAATTAGTTTTTTGGTAATTAACGAATTTAGTGGGTCATGATATCTTTTGAACCGCTATAGATAGAAACACGAAACCTTCACAGAAAAATCAAGAAAAAAAATACCTTTTGAAGAAATGAACTTAAATTTGCTGCCGCGGTGCTATAAAAAGTTGTAGAATTTTTTAAATATTGATCAATAATTCGTAGTTGAAAGGTATACGAGGGAATATTATGAGGGAAGATGTGTCGATGTTGTTACACCTGGTCGCATATTTTTTCCCTACAACCCTACCCTAGCTCTACCATACTATACCTCTTCACCTCTGACTTAATGGACAGCACCACCGATGCTATAAGTGTAATGACACAATTACTTTTAATACTATTTTTGCCCTTAATCATAATTAATTTAAGTAATTCAAATTACAATTATCAATAACTACGGGAAAAATAGACCCCCGCACCGGGACTCGAACCACGGGACCTCTGTTTACCGTACAGGTGCTCTTACCAACTGCGCTATACGGGAGAATGATTTTTCCCTGCCGTCACTGATACATATTCCCCGAATCCAAGCTTTTAATCTTATTCTACAAATCTAGAGAGCCAAATATTCACGGCAACAGAACTAGACCGAGATTTAACGCTTATAATTGTAAAGTACTCAAGATGTACCTGTACCTAGTACATCTATTAGAATTTCAATTTTTAAATTACTTAAAAATTGAAATAATTATCATCTCACCTCATTTCTCGCATCAGATAATGATAGGATCACATCGAATAGCAAATATATATAAAATAAAACATTTTTGGCTACCAGAATCAATTCGAAATAAGGTCCATTAAATACAAACAATTGATTATAAAAATAATATATATTCGAGAATATTGTTAATGCGAGTAAACCGATATAAATTAAAATTTGAAAACTAAATAAATTTAACAATCGTTTTTGTAAAGAATACAAATCGGTTAAACAATTAAAATTTTGAGACTCTAATACTTGTACATTGCGATATTTGTACAGCCTACAAATATCGTTACAGAAAAACACTCCCTGAGTTTTGACCAAATCTAATGGAATTAATAACATTGCAATGTCTAAAATTGTACGTACACATAAATAAACATAAATCAAATTAATTTTATTTTGACAGCCCTCCCCATAAAAGTAAGAAAACAATCCGTAATTAGTGGATACATGCAAAACGGCCCAAAAATATTTGTTAAAATAATAAGTTATGGTGTATTCCATTTTTGAACCATTTTGTAGTTGTAAGCTCGTAGTTTTCAAACATCTGGCAATATTTAAAACCTTTTCATATTCGATGAAGTTTTTAAAGTTAATAGCGAATGATAAATTAACCATGATCACAGACTGCAATTGTAAACTCGATCTAACAAATCCGTTAGTTACTAAATTAATTCTTCCAGACTGACATTTTATGAACAATGAATTAAAAAACAGATGTAGGAGCACTCCGAAAAATTTAGATAAAATGCTAAGTTTATTACATTTAATATCACTGTGTAAAGGAATCAAAGATATTCTTGACCAATACCATATCAGACTTTTGACTATTTTTAATTCGTCTTTAAATGTAAAAACCTTATAAAATATATCGGTTAACTTCATAGATATTAACTTCATAACGATTTTAACTTCATATGTTGTTTTTATATAAAATAGTACCTCAATTATTATTTTATTCTAATATGTATATATTAATATTTTCATAATGGATTAAAATATTTATCTCTTTCTTTCTGTTTTGTAATCAAATGTTTCTTTGGTATTTAAGAACATGTAGAACGTTCATTTAATACAGTTAAGTAATGGGCCACTTAATTAATCAATATTATCCATTTGTCCATTAATTTATTAGGTAAATATAAGCTATCTGCATGATTAATAATTAAGATGTTTACCCAGTTCACCGTTTAAGTAGAAGATACAAATAGTCAAATTACTGCCAAAATTTAAATAATTAAATAAATAATAGACTGCCAATTAGTGTGGCACATAGCATCCTCGCATCCTATTATGTTCTTTACTTTGTTATATTAACATTAACATTAAGTGTTATATTAACATTAACATATACATGTTCATACTACGGAACATTAACATATACGTTGTTATATTAACATTAACATTAAGTGTTATATTAACATATACATGTTCATACTACGGAACATTAACATATACGTTGTTATATTAACATTAACATTAAGTGTTATATTAACATATACATGTTCATACTACGGAACATTAACATATACGTTGTTATATTAACATTAACATTAAGTGTTATATTAACATATACATGTTCATACTACGGAACATTAACATATACGTTGTTATATTAACATTAACATTAAGTGTTATATTAACATATACATGTTCATACTACGGAACATTAACATATACGTTGTTATATTAACATTAACATTAAGTGTTATATTAACATATACATGTTCATACTACGGAACATTAACATATACGTTGTTATATTAACATTAACATTAAGTGTTATATTAACATATACATGTTCATACTACGGAACATTAACATATACGTTGTTATATTAACATTAACATTAAGTGTTATATTAACATATACATGTTCATACTACGGAACATTAACATATACGTTGTTATATTAACATTAACATTAAGTGTTATATTAACATATACATGTTCATACTACGGAACATTAACATATACGTTGTTATATTAACATTAACATTAAGTGTTATATTAACATATACATGTTCATACTACGGAACATTAACATATACGTTGTTATATTAACATTAACATTAAGTGTTATATTAACATATACATGTTCATACTACGGAACATTAACATATACGTTGTTATATTAACATTAACATTAAGTGTTATATTAACATATACATGTTCATACTACGGAACATTAACATATACGTTGTTATATTAACATTAACATTAAGTGTTATATTAACATATACATGTTCATACTACGGAACATTAACATATACGTTGTTATATTAACATTAACATTAAGTGTTATATTAACATATACATGTTCATACTACGGAACATTAACATATACGTTGTTATATTAACATTAACATTAAGTGTTATATTAACATATACATGTTCATACTACGGAACATTAACATATACGTTGTTATATTAACATTAACATTAAGTGTTATATTAACATATACATGTTCATACTACGGAACATTAACATATACGTTGTTATATTAACATTAACATTAAGTGTTATATTAACATATACATGTTCATACTACGGAACATTAACATATACGTTGTTATATTAACATTAACATTAAGTGTTATATTAACATATACATGTTCATACTACGGAACATTAACATATACGTTGTTATATTAACATTAACATTAAGTGTTATATTAACATATACATGTTCATACTACGGAACATTAACATATACGTTGTTATATTAACATTAACATTAAGTGTTATATTAACATATACATGTTCATACTACGGAACATTAACATATACGTTGTTATATTAACATTAACATTAAGTGTTATATTAACATATACATGTTCATACTACGGAACATTAACATATACGTTGTTATATTAACATTAACATTAAGTGTTATATTAACATATACATGTTCATACTACGGAACATTAACATATACGTTGTTATATTAACATTAACATTAAGTGTTATATTAACATATACATGTTCATACTACGGAACATTAACATATACGTTGTTATATTAACATTAACATTAAGTGTTATATTAACATATACATGTTCATACTACGGAACATTAACATATACGTTGTTATATTAACATTAACATTAAGTGTTATATTAACATATACATGTTCATACTACGGAACATTAACATATACGTTGTTATATTAACATTAACATTAAGTGTTATATTAACANTACCTAGTACAATCAATTAGAAATTCATTTTTACGTTTTTGGTAGTATTCATACTACGGAACATTTAAATTTTAATTTAAATCAAATTATAATTATTATCAACTACGGGAAACATAGAGAAAAATAGACTCCAGCGCCGGGATATGAACCACGGGCCTCTAAATTACCAGTCTAGCGCTCTACCATCTAAGCTACACTGGAAAATGATTTCTTCTGACGTTATTGATAGCTTGTCCCGAATTTAAGCTTTAATTTTTCACAAATCTTAGAAGTCAACATTAATGACATAGAACTAGACCGAGAAATAACGCTTATAATTATAAAGTACCCAATTAGTACCTGTGACCTGTACCTAGTACAATTAATTAGAAATTAATTTTACGTTTTTGGTAGTATTCATACTACAGAACATTTAAATTTTAATTTAAATCAAATTATAATTATTATTAACTACGGGAAACATACAGAGAAAAATGTGCTCCAGCGCCGGGATTTGAACCACGGGCCTCTAAATTACCAGNATTTACTGGGGATTAAAAAAATTCTTTCAATATTGCTATGGTCGAAAATTTGTACTAATAACTGACCATAAACCCTTGGTTTCGATATTTAGCCCTACAAAAGCCTTACCTTCCATGACGGCCACACGAATTTTTAATTACGCCAATTATCTTTCAGGTTTTGACTACACCATAGAATTTCGAAAAACACAAGAACATGGAAATGCTGATTTTCTGTCAAGGTTTCCAGTGGAAGAGACTAAGAGAAATTACAGAAACAATACAACAATTTACCATATCAATCAATTAGATACATTACCGGTCACAAAATCAAAAATAATAAAAGAGACAGAAAACGATTTGGAATTAAAAGAAATAATAAAAGCAATGAAACAAGGAATAAGTTTAAAACAGTGGGGACTAGAGGATTGTGAATTTTCACTGCAGGATGGGTGCCTCTTCAAAGGAAGCAGGATTGTGGTGCCAAGAAGTCTAAGAGAGAAAGTACTCCCCCATTTAGTCGGTTTTTAATAAAAATCTAACGATGTAAGCTGTATTCCCGGGAAATATCTAGTTCATGAGAAAATAGCTATATACGAGGACGGAGAGAGGCCAGGTTCGATTCCCCGCCGAGAAGGAGATGTTTTTATGATAAATTTTGATAAAATGTTTAATTTTTAATGTTATTAAAATAATTAAATGTACCAACGAAAACTAATAAATGGAAAAACTGGATTAAGTAATTATAAACTCGTATATGAGAAAGTTTGTCTGTTTACTCAATTTTATAATTGAGTAAAATTTTTACTCAATTGTATTTCACCAAGTTACTATCAGTACGGTTTTTATCAGCTAGTATCAAATGTTATAGATATATATCATATACCTAATATAATATATAATATATATCATATATTATATTATTATCACATCATATATTATAGTATTACATCATCTCACCTCATTCCTCGCATCAGATAATGCTAGGATCACATCGAATAGCAAATATATATAAAATAAAACATTTTTGGCAACCAGAATTAATTCGAAATTATATCCATTATATTCAAAAAACTGATTATAAAAATAATATAAATTTGAGAATATTATTAATTCGAGTAAACCAATGTATACAAAAATTTGAAAACTAAATAAATTTAACAGTCGTTTTTGTAAAGAATACAAATCGGTCAAGCAATTTAAATTGTGCGACTCTAATACTTGTACATTGCGATATTTGTACAGCCTACAAATATGGTTACAGAAAAACACGGACTGAGTTTTGACCAAATCTAATGGAATTAATAACATTGCAATGTCTAAAATTGTACGTACACATATATAAATATAAATCAAATTAATTTTAAGTTGACAACCCTTCTGTCCGTAAAAGTAAAAAAATAATCCGTAATTAGTGGATACATGCAAAACGGCCCAAAAATATTTGTTAAAATAATAAGTTATGGTGTATTCCATTTTTGAACCATTTTGTAGTTGTAAGCTCGTAGTTTTCAAACATCTGGCAATATTTAAAACCTTTTCATATTCAATGATGTTTTTAAAATTAATAGCAAATGATAAATTAAGTACGAACACAGACTGCAATTCCAAAATTGATCTAACAAATCTATTAGTTACTAAATTAATTCTTCTTGACCGGCAGTTTAAGAACAATGAATTAAAAAACAGATGTAGGAGCACTTGGAACAGTATGGATATAAGCATGCCATGTTTGTTATATTTTATATCACTGTGTAAAGGAATTAAAGATATTCTTGACCAATACCATATCAGACTTTTGACTATTTTTAATTCGTTTCTAAATGTAATAAACTTGTAAAATTTATTAGTTAACTTCATCAAAACTATCTTCATTAATGTATGGTTTTATCAAAAAACAGTTCACCACTAATTTTATTATATTCTTTATTAATATTTCCATATTGTTTTGAAATATATATTTCTTTGATTCTTTTCAAATCAAATAAATTATAATTTATTTGATTTGTTTTAGCGGATTGTATAGTTTCATTAGTTTTTAAGATGATGTGAAGTGTTTGTCAAATACAATTAATGAATCAATATCATCCATTTGTCATTTATGTAATTAAATATAAAATTTCTCTATGATAAATAATTGAGATATTCATGAAGGTCATAAACGGACGTAAAAGATACATTCTAGCGAATTTTCGATGAAATTAAGCTATTGCAATGGCTTCAAAATATTTTTAATGTAAATTTTCAAACATTTTCTCATTGAAATTCGTTTTAGACCATTCTTAATCGATTCCTGAAATTTAGCACTTTTAGGTTTCTATACAAAGTAAAAAAGATACCTTATATAACGGCTCTGCCTGTCTGTCTGTTGGTTTGTTTCAACCATAAACTTCTACAGCTAGAAACATGAAATTTGGCACATAGGTACGAGGTGTCGAAATAAAGTAATGAGACTGATTTTTTTTTTTTTTTTTAAATTGTTGAGGTAGAAAAAATGACATTATCTCCTTCAAAGTAGGTTCCTTGGGAAGTAACACAGCGCTGGAGACGGTTAATCCACTCTTCTTAGCAGTGCTGGAGCTCAGATTCTGGAATAGCCTTCAAATCGTCGGCTACAGACTTTTTAATGATTTCGAATGTTCCAAAATGACGTCCCTTGAGGTGATTTTTTTAACTTTGGGAACAGAAAAAATTCACAAGGACTCAAGTCAGGTGAATAAGGAGGTTGAGGTGCCACAGGAATGTTTTTACTAGCCAGTAATGTATTTATTGAGAAGGCTGTGTGACAAGGCGCGTTGTCATGATGCAGCACCCAGTTTTTTGCGAAAGTTTTTTTTTGACGCTTTTTTCGAAGTTTATCGTGAACTTTTCTGTAAAAATGTTGGTTTACTGTTTGGCCTTGAAGCACAAACTCTTTGCGAACGACTCCGTGCCTATCAAAAAAGCAAATGAGCATGCATTTGATCTTCGATTTGATCATTCTTGCTATTTTTGCCTTAAAGGCCTGCCATTGCGAGGTTCATCTTCAATCAACTCTCTGCCCTCTAGAAAAGCCTTAAACCGCCTAAATACCTGGGCTCTTGACAAAACATTGTCTCCGTAAGCCTGCTGAAGTTTTACGAAAGTCTCAGTTGCACTGTCTCCAAGTCTAAAACAAAACATGATAGCACAGCACTGCTCGAAATTAATGTCACGTCATTTTCGTGACGCACTAAAAAAACTGTATAACAAAAAAATCTGTAAGGACAAACTAATGAATCTAGCGAGTCCAGACTTGAACTGAGNGGAAGGAGGGGATATTCAACTCAAACTATGTCGGTTGCTCATGCAATTAAGAAAAGCCCCGAACTCTACAGGAGACAATGCGTACCACTTAATGTTTGGAAGAAACATACGCACTCGCATTGATTTGATGCTAGGAGATAGGCCCAAAACGGCAGCAAATATGAGTAAAGAAGAAACACCAGATAAAACTCGAAAATTTGAGGTGGGGGATAGAGTACAAGTGCGTAGTTATGGGTCCTCTCAAAAATGGACATTTGGAAAGGTGAAGAGAAGAGAGGGAAAACTTCACTACACCGTGACGTTGGACAGTGGAGACGAGGTTAGGCGACATGTCAACCAGATACGATCCTCTAGATTTGCGGAGGAGGATTGATATGTATTGACATCATCTGTCAATGTTATTAATATTTATAAGTTAGTTTTCATTTTATCTAGGATTTCATATATATCTATGAATACACTTATTATGTTACACGGAAACGATTCTTTACGTGCCGTCACAATACTTTCTCTTTTTATGAGAAGTAACGTTAAAAAACAATCATGCTTTATGTTATAATAAATTCGGTTATAGAGTTTGAGCCAACTGTTATGTAGATAGTCTCTACAATAAATCTATTATTCTATCAGCGTAAAAGAAAGTAAGTAACAATATATGTAAATAATAAATAATAAATGTCACAAAAAGTGTTAATAAAAAATTAAATTACATTTTATTGAAGACGAATTTAATGTAATAAGACATGATAGCATAATGATATTAGACTTTCTAATGTTTGTACAAAACATTGCTGAAAAATATCTTTCTTCAGATCATCATTCATTTCTTTTCAGATCTGACTATGATTAATCTATGTTTACCCAGTTATATCGCATATTATAGATATGATATTACATCTCACCTCATTTCTCGCTTCAGATAATGCTAGGATCACATCGAATAGCAAATATATATTAAATAAAACATTTTTAACAAGCAGAATTAATTCTAAACGATGTCCATTATGTTCAAAAAATTGGAAATAAACATAATATAAATGCGAGAATATTATTAATTCGAGCAAACAGATGTAAATTAAAATTTGAAAACTAAATAAATTTAACAGTCGTTTTTGTAATGAATACAAATCGGTCAAACAATTAAAATGATGCGACTCTAATACTTGTACATCGCTATATTTGTAAAGCCTACAAATATCGTGACAGAAGTACACGGACTTATTTTTGATCAAATGTAATGGAATTACTAACATTGCAATGTCTAAAATTGTACGTAAACTTGAATAAACATAAATCCAATTAATTATAAGTTGACATCCCTCCTCAGTATTATAGTAAACAAACAATCCGTAATTAGTAGAAATATGCAAGATGGCCCAAAAATATTTGTTAAAACAATACGTTATGGTGTATTCCATTGTTAAACCAGTTTGTAGTTGTAAGCTTATTGTTTTCAAGCATTTGGCAATATTTAAAACCTTTTCATGTTCGATGAAGTTTTTAAAATTAATAGCGAATGATAAATTTACTATAAATAAAGACTGTAATGTGAAAATCGTTTTAACAAATCCGTTACTTAAAAAATTAATACTGCCAATCTGACAGCTCAAAATCACTGAATTAAAAACCAGACATAGGAGCACCCCGAACAGTATAGATAAAAACAGGCTAAGTTTATTATATTTAAAACCACTGAGTAAAGGAATCAAAGATATTCTTGACCAATACCATATCAGACTTTTTACTATTTTTAATTCGTCTATAAACGTAAAAACCTTATAAAATATATCGGTTAACTTTATGAAAATTAACTTCATTGTTAGATATATAGTATTTCGTTTTTATAAAAAAATAAAAAACAGTGCCACACTAATTTTATTATATTCTTCGTTCATATTTCTATTTATTATAAATTTTATTTGATTAATTTTTTACTTATTATTATTTTATTTATTATTATTTTTTTT
>KZ651157.1:66617-78686 GCA_001010745.2 Gerris buenoi | reverse complement strand
ACCACTCCCATAACAAGATAAGGCATAGCAGCAAGCAGTCCAGCCCTCTGCATGTTGAACTTGCTCTTAAAAGTATCTAAACAGAACATGTTTAAATGGAATTAATTACTAATATTAGCCACTTTCTAAATCTTTAGAAGGAGAAAATCAGTTCAAAATGAAAGGATATGAATGGAATATGTTTGCATTTTTGATAAGGTGTCATACGATCTATACATGTAAAATATAGTTTTGTCTATGCAATAATCAAAATTGCAACATTTATAAATAATTTTTCATCTCATACACCACAAAAACCAAAACCGGCCCAAACCATTTTCATTTCTGTAAGGCGGGGTGCAGGTCTGACTTTATAAGTGCAAAACTGACGAAACAAAATCAAATCCATTGGAGGTGTGTGCTAACATATGAGACATGTTGGAGGCTTTGTTTCATCAAAAATATTAAATAGAACCTGAGTTATTAAAAAAAGGTAAACTATGTTTTTTCCAAATCAAACTTTTGAAATTTTCATAACAATTGTGGTTGTAGATTTCATTGTTATCGGAATAAAGAGTATATAAAAGATTCAGCAATAAACATAGGTGATTGGAAAGTGGGTGAATTATTGATTACAATTTGCACCTCACAAACAAGTGTAAAGTTAAAGTGAGTAAAATAAAAATATTTGCTCCATTTTGTGCCACATTGTCCTGTTGAGGAAAGCGGCTAAATTAATTTCACATACAGGGCTGAATATTTACTTTTATTTGATTTATGTATTCACAGGTTGACTTAATTCCTTGTCTAAAAATAAACATTTGAATCTTGTCACTTTTTCTTTTAAACTTTCCCTTCTTAAGGTACTTTAGAAGTTTGTAAGACCCCAAATTTTCTAATATTATAATTTAAATATCTCAGTAATTAAAGATTTTTTCTAAAAAAAAAAAAAAAATATGAATTAAAAATATTTATCTTTAGGCATGAAATCAAACTCAATTTAAAAAAATAAAATAGTCAGTCAATTGGTGTGGCACATAGCTGTCTTGAAACACAAGATCAAAAATAAATGTATCATGTAAATTTTAACAAAGATAAAATATATGAGAATTAGTTACCATTGAGATATGTAGGCAGTTCAGTGAGAAGAGTGTAAAATCCCCAGTTTTCAGCAAAATGAGCACAGGCTATGGCCCAGACAGGACAGGAAGTCAAAATGCTTGTCCAAGGAATCTCAATTTTCTGGGGGAAAAAAATAAATAATAATAATAAAATAAAATNAAATGCTTGTCCAAGGAATCTCAATTTTCTGGAAAAAAAAAATAATAATAATAAAATAAAAAATAATAATAATAAATAAATAAAATACCAGTATTCGGATCTCTTTATAACTTAATTTACTTTATTCAATGGATAAAAATCAATTTAAAATTTATCCAGATACCATGAGAAAGTCAAATTAAAAAACAAAAAACCAAATTGAATTATTTCTCATCTTTTAGCAAAGCAATTTACAAACATAAAAAGTTTCAGTTTAAAGATGAGAATAAATCATTTGTTCCCCAAAATTTTTCCAAGCGAAAACCCCTATGATTTTTTGAAAAATTAAAAAAAATAAAATAAATAAATAAAATAAACATATGCAAAAAAAAATATTGCTGTAAACGTCTCGATAAGAATAGTAATAAATTATTAATAGATTTTTCATTGTATCAATAACGTAAAACTAATGAAAACACAAATTCTCATATAGACAGTAACCTTCATTTGAAGCTCAAGTGTACAAATAGAAGGTTATTTAAATGTAGGTTTAAACAATGATAAGTGAAAATTAAAAAAAGGTCAAAAAAGCAGTGTCGCCAACCTAATTTCAACAACTTCACTACATTAGCCATTTATTCTCTAATAGTTATAAAACAATTATGTTGTCAATCCTTCTAGTTCTCCCTGGTTTTACTTCTTCTCCCTACTTTTTAAGTTCGGGGAAGAAAATACTTACTTTAGTCCCTCTTAACTAATCCAAAATCATAACTTTTTCTTCCTATTGGTAAAAGTACTTTTCAGATTTAGTATATTATTACGAGAACGTACTATTTACTAGGATGGTATTACTGAAGTTAGATAACAGTGGCTCTTGAGCATGAATAAATGAATAACTTACAGTACGGCTTGTAGTTCCAATAGTATCTTCAAGGTATTCTTTTTCATCCAGAGTTATTCTTCTATCCGAATGAGGAGACTCACTAACCAGTACAAGCCAAATTACAGTCCATATCAAACCAATGGTTCCTGTAACATTTTATTTTAAGAATTATTTAATTTATGTAATAATAAAATCTCATTGGTTTATTTCTGCAATTAACTAGGGTGATTGACATCATAGAGTCCCCACCTAAGCACTACACCGAGAAATACATTCAAATACAACCAGAAAAAGGAAAATAATGTCTCATTAATACTATCTTCTTCAATAAATAAAAAATATAAATGCTAAATTAAATGTCGTACCAAATATGTAAAAGATGGATGGCCATCCAAGCCTGTCAGCAAGGGCACCACTAAGTGGAAGAGCAGCCACAGTACCAAAATAACATCCTGAGTAAGAGATAGCAACCAAACGACTCCGCTCATCCGGAGGGGACCATTTGGACCATATGCCATGCATAGCAGGAAAAGTTACTCCCTGTAAATAAAATAACTTAAATTATCACTAGAAGGACAAAAGGGGACATTTTTTTTGCGTTTTCTTTTGTGGTTGATTATGCAGTTTAAAAAGTGTTGTCTTAAGTCTAGCTCTATTGCGCAAAACCTATTTTAGATTACAGAAATACCCTGGACTTACATAATAGGTGGGATCGTGAAGTATAGCGTAATTCGAAAAATACGTTAGTCAAGGAATGTTCTTAGATAAATTCTTAACTGGGTATTATATATAATATCACTGGGTATCGTTATTATATCATCTACTAAATATCAACTCAATAGGTTGTGCGCACATCTTCCTATAACATTTTTGATAAGCTCATATAAAAAGGGAGGTTTTAAAGTTACAAAATCAACCCCCTGTTCACTTTCAGCACTTTAAAATATAATTACATTTAGTTTTAAAATGTAAATATATTTTGGCATGGATGGATCCACCTTTGTATGGAGGAGATAACTAACTTCCTATATTTCATTAAAAAAAGATTTCCAGGGTGGACTACCCAGTCTAAATCCCAGACTAAAATTACTTAATAGGGTGGGAGGCAAAATTACTAGATGTTTTATATTGCCACCAAAGGAAATAGCTCTTGATATAATATCTAACTAATGAGATAAAAGCTATAAAGCTTATCCATTACAATTTAAAAGTAACAAACTTTATAAAAAGCTCTATTTGTTTCAGTTTATTACCAGTACTTTTATACTAGTTGGCTAAACAACTAAAGCCAAAATCTACTCTTTCCCATCTAGTGCTTTCATCGTGATTCTGAATTTTGAAGTCTATAGGCAAATTCTTCTCTGACTTCTACCAACAGTGTTAAAATTCAAGCAAGGACTGCTTTGTGTCAAAATTAAAACTTTAGATTCTACAGGATAAATAATTGAGGGAAATAATTTATAATTTTTTAAACATTTAATTTACTGTGTTAATAAAACTAAATTGTTTTTACTGGAAACTTGGCAACGCTTCCACCCTACTAGTTTTCCAATATCCGGATTCAAAGACTGAGAACAGACAATCATCATTATAGTAGAGAGATGTTTTTCAGTTAATCTTAATCTGTAGTTGATCTGTGTTTATTTAATTTCATAGACAAAAATAGTTGCTCACAAAAGTATGTACTCCCAAAATAGCATAAAATTTGTGCAGCAAACTTTTAATAACTTTTTAATTTCCGTGTAGCACTTAAATAAAAATGTATTTTAGAAATTCCTACTTCTTTAAATTTGTCTTTTAAAATGGAATCATTCTGGCAATCAATTAATTCCAGTTGTATCAAAGTGGGAGAATTTTCAACTTGACCATCGAGGGCCACAAAAAATTACCTCAGGGGTCGCATGCGGCCCGCTGACCACCAGTTTGACACCCCTGGTGTAGCATCTGTTTGCAACAAGTTGATTTTACCAGCGTTGAAGGTAATCACTGTCGTTCAATCACATTTAAAAGATTATGTTAAAATCAACTTTTCCTATTTTAACTTAGTGCGTAGGGTTCCACGGGTTGACTCGTAATCAATAACTTGGTTTCCGGTAAAATCTGCGTATATCACGTGTTAGCTTCAAGTCAACATTAGGATGTACCACACCTCTGCAGATTCTTCCAGTATTGGAAGCGAAATGTTGGACTTTAACCCCTTCGTGATTTCACTTGGAAAACGAAGTTATTGATTTTTCAATTTTGTAAAACCTTAAGACAGAAAAGCTATTTATTTCTAAAACTAAAAAAAAGAGATAATTTACTCCAAAATTCTGACCTCAAAGAGACCTTCAATAACTCGTCCAATAACAAGTAAGTAAACGCTGGATCGAGCCATGCATGGAGTCAGAATGGTTAAGAAGGCTGTTACTCCAACACCTATTCCAAACAGATTCTTTCCTCCGTAAGAAACAGCTAACCAGCCTCCAATTATCTGAGTAAGGATGTACCCGTAGAAAAATGAACTTAGCACCACTCCCTGCACTACGCTGTCCCACTCGAATTCAGGAGGCTGAAATTAAATTATAACAAAAGTTGAATAATAAAAGTGGTATGTAAAGAATATAAATTATTCACATAAATTATCAGAATATTCCAAATAATTTTGACACCAAATTAAGCTTCTTAAGTAAAATACTACTATGTAATGTTTAGCACAAACTTTTTAGAGCATTTGTCATATGCTATAGGGATTTCACATCTTCATCCTGTCCCTTTGAAACCATATGTCAGCTTGTTTGTGCGTGAAAACTACATGTAAGCTAGCATTCATAAAAAGATCTGAGACAAATCAAAATAAAAGTTGAAAAACTTAGCGAGCTCACAGCTTTTAATGATGAACATATTACTTTGTTTAGTTCACTACAATATTACTATTACTACCAAGATGAACTTTGTCCCATAGCATTCCAAAGTGTGCCACAAAAAGTGACAACATCCTTTTTTTTTTAGAAGCTTTCTGTTTGTAGAAGGTATAAGGGAAAGAGTACTTGATAAACACAATTTGTATAGCAGAATGTTGTGGATAAGTTCAAAAATGAATCAATTGCTTTTCAGCATAATGCACCAGAAACTATTTTCCTTCATGATAATGCACCTGGTTAAAATAAGCAGTTTTATTGCCAAAATAATTGATCTTTAAGTGGTTAGTAGTAAGCAAATCCAGATCCTCACCTGGTAATATATTGCTACAATGAAAAATTGCTACTATCAAATGCTGTTTTGCTCTATTAAGGTACATTAGTCAACTGAATAGTAGATACAAGCTGCCATAATAGTTACGAGGGAACAACACCAGGAGGAAGAACCTAATGGCATGTGATTATTGACTAAGGTCCCCCTCCCCCACCCTGACTATAAGCACCCCAAAAATAACCCTGAAAAATATAAGTAACCCAAATTGTGCTCTTTAAAAGTGTGTGTAACTACGAATGCCAAATGCGTTAAAAAATTATAAATACTAAAACATACCTCCACTTTTTCAGTTCCATCAGGACCAATTACAGTTTGGTTACTGGTCATGGCCACAATGGCCACACTTAAGTTAACTCGAAGAGCATAAATATTAGCAAAACCAAAGAATGAAAGAAGAGCAACAGTGTATCTTCTTGGGAGCCAAGCCATCTTTCACTTATCTAAAATTAAAATAAAATAAATAAATAATTACGAGATAGAATAAAATTTAAATAAAGTCTGCAAATTAGCATGGAATATAATTTCCTCACATCCGTTAGTAAAAATCTGTACTTCAATGATGTTTTGCTTTAATAATCCATCTATTTTTTTTTTTTGCAAATGGTTGAAATTAATATCGGACTATCTGTGGGCTACTTTAAAAAAAACATCAAATTTCTTAAAAATCAAATGATTACTTTTATATAGGTGTTAATAAAAACAAATAAATAATTAAAAGTGCATATGGAAGAGAAATCAGTTGGTGCAGAAGGTTAAAAATTATATGGAACCAACAATGGGCTAATAAAGAACTACCACCAAAATTTAATTAAAATTGAAAAGTAGTACTTATTTAAAATATATTGGTAAAAATATTCAACAACAACCAGATGCACACAAGACCAAAAATGTCCCTGATGTATGAAACAGATTTCTGCCTCTAACTACTTAAATTCAGAGATATAAAACATTTTGTTCAGTGGAACGACCAAAATGCTTCCATAGTAAGCTCAGATCAGAAGCAAAATTAAATGTTTTAAATTATTTTTGAAAGTAAGGAAAACAGTCGCATTTAACAAGTAGGCTTACAACAGCCTCTGGTTAAGCAGTATCTATCTCTTGTAATATAGTCTCTGATCATGGAACTTACTCATGAGTAATTACTAAAGGAGTACCCTTTGAGCTAATGTTCATTATCGAAGATTAAGCTTTATTTTAAATAATAGTCAAGAGCTTTCAATTTCACCTGACCTACTCACTCCCAAGGAAATAGGCGTTAAAATTATTTCAACTAGTATAGTAGGCCCCCATTAATCCAGATTAATTCAGGCACAGGGTCACCTGGATTAGTGGGAACTCTGGATTATCAAGGTTTGTGTTTAAAAAAAGTGAAACACATTATAAAAAAAATCTATGTATAGGTACTGTATTTGTATTATCATTATGTATATGTATGGAATAAGGTATATAAATGAACATATATGTACATTCCTATCAGGTTCCAACAGATGCTATACTGAACACTTCCTCTTTCCGGATTACAGTGTGTCTGAATTAACAGGGGTCTTACAGAAATTAAATATTTTAAGAATTATCATATTAACTGAATAAAAACAATAGTCTAATCAGGTACAGTCAACTCTCAATAATTCGAAGTTGGAGGGACCTCTGAAAAACTTTGAATTATTAAGAGTTTGAATTATCAAATGGTGGGATGAAAGAAACGTATAAGGGGCAAGAAAAAAATGTCATCATGTATGTTTAAACCAAATAAAAAACAATTTCTACGGTGATTTTTTCTTAAGGTACTCAAACGGATTAGGTCAATAGTTTTTTCAAGTGTGAAGTATGCTTCAAACACTTTGTCTTTAACTTGGAGTTTGGAGGGGAAAAACTCGCAGTTTCTTTAATGAATCACTTGCTTTGGTCAGAGTACTCGTTGGCAAAAGTTCTGATTCATCGTAATTTTCTTCGTTTTCTCTGTCCCATGGAAGTATGTACATATTACCAATCAACTTTTTGTAAAGTTGATGAATGAAAGCAAAAAATCAACAATCATCAATTCAATAAAACGCCAATGGCAAAAAAGAAAGAAACATACAACCAGATCAGCGATGCTTCTACATGATATTTTAATCCTTATTATAAAATGTAGAATATAAAAGTTTATTAGCTAAGCAGTATGTCATCCTAGTGCAGAGGCTATATGCTAAGCTTCTCTGTATAGTTCAAATTTTAGGTATATGTATGGCATAAGTGTAACAGAATAAAACAAAATGTCATACTCCTCATCTAAACCCATAAATTAGTGAACAACTTTCGACATCAATAAACAAAAACTTTGACAAAATGTAAGCGAAAAAGATCATCAAAATTAATTGACTTAGTTTGAAATGCATGAAAAGTAATTAAAGAACTTTCTGTGTGGGCAACTCCACACTAAAGGTGATACCGAAGTATGTCTAATACTTTTCTTCTAATAGACTCTTTTAAACCCTCTTATCTTTTAAATTCATAATAACACATAAAGTTGTTTAAATAGTCAGTTCTCTAGGGTTATTTAACAATAATAAAAAGGTTGAACCAATAAATGCACCCCACTTTATAAATATAATAAATATTAACAGGGTGCATGGGTCAAATGCAACAAAAAATTTTGAGTAAGCATATACCCATTCATAGTTCTCGAGATATCAATTTATTTCAATTTTTAAAGTGGTCAAAACAAAAAAATTCTAATATCTCGAAAACTATATGAGATATAAGGAACAATTTTAAAGAGCACAAAAAAAAACCTTTCAAAAGCACTCATTTATTTACAAATAATAAGATGCTTAGCAGCTGATTATTTGGAAATAAATGAATCATTTTGAAAGGTTTTTTTATGCTCCAAAACCATCCATACTTGAAGAGTACAGAGAGAAAACAAGGAATGGGCATTTTTGTCCAAATTTGTGTCATCTGTTAGATTTTTAAATGTACTATAACTCTGTGAATCCCTATAACAGGCCCACTGTAAAATAGATTATAAAATACGGTATGCTAGGAGAAAACAAGTAATGTCAGTCTTTACAGGAAGAAAACAAGGAATATCCAAATCAGCTGATATTTTTTTATTTTAGTTTATTGCGCTTAAGATATTACAGTTTAAACAAAACTACAACATTTTATCTACCTGAAGAATTGAACATCAGTAAAATGTACCAAATGTTCCAATTGAAACATCCTCCAAAAAAATAAAATAAAATAAAAAAATCTCTTATGAATCGTACAGACATACTTTTATAAGTAATTTTAATATTAGCTTTGGATATCCAAGAACAGATACTTGTAGCCAATGTGATGAACTAAGTGTCTAAATTGCTGTGAAAAAAGGCCCGGAACTATTAAAGGTTTTAAACGAAAAAAAGAAAATTCTCTTAGTCTAGTAGTTGTAAGGAATTTTAGTTATAATAATATAAGGATTTATTGTTTAGTTTGAAAAGCAAAATGTTTACCTGAAGAATACCTTTATTGGGTTCTGACTTGGATCTCAACTCCATACCCCTTACCTTTTTCCTTCCGTAATCCTTCAACCCACACAACCCTATCTAACCCCCCTTGCACTGTTAGTTTACCATAAAATTTGTAAAATAGTTACTGACGCATACTGAAGAAGACATTGTAAGTCAAGACGAGTCTTTTAAATTATTATTACATTGTGGTGACAATAATTGTTGTTTCCTTTTTTTTAACTTCTCTACAGTCAGATTATCTAAAGTTTTGACTTTTGACACTCAGATTGGCCAACCTAAAGAATGAAAAAAATAAAGCCACTAGGCCTGTAGGAGGGGTGAGGCCAGAGACATTTTTGTTTGCCTTGTTGGCCCGACCTTCAAGAATTAAAAATCCTGACTTCTCATTGGCTCCCCACGGATTTTCCCGCGCTATCAAAAGTCAAAACTTTAGATAACCTGAGTGTAGTCATAATTATGAAGAGGTACCACAAAATCTCAGACAAAATAACCAACTATCCTGAGCTAGTATGTCATTTTATATAATGGATGGGATAGGAGGATATTGCAACCTCAGAGCAAGGAAAGGGTAGAGGGAACAATAGTATAGAATCTGGGTCTAAAAAAGTGGTTCATTATGCTCCCCCAATATACTAACACTTTCAAGCGGCAGTTTGGTGAAACAATATCGATATATTGATAAAAACTTGAAATTTATCTGATATCAGCTGATTAGAATAAGTGATCTTTTCTTACGACATTTAATATTTTTATTTTTAATACAGTTTTCTTCATAAATAATGTACATTAATGTTTGTTGTTAACCTTATTAATTATCTAAAGGTAGAAACATCGTTAATAAACGTGTAATAGTTCCTAGATAACCAATAGCAATCTTCTTTGAGTGGGGTATCAAATAAATGCTACTGATAAGGATTTGTTGATAACCGTCTAAGGGGACAGAAAGACAAGGAATAGACCAATAAGACAAGGACCAGTGACCACGTGATCACTTTAGTTCGGATTGAGCTTGCTTGGACGTGTTAGTATATGGGGGGAGCATAATGAACCACTTTTCAAATCGCATTGCTCTATCTACCCCGTCCTTCCTCTGAGATTGCAACATATATATAAAAGGGAAGGAAAAGTTACTTATCAACAGGTTTTACTAAAATATTTGACCAGCTAGATCAGTATGTGGTGAGTTAGGAAAGATTAATTCCTTTAAATTAACTACAAATGCCTTGATTACACTCTTCAAACAATTTAATTACACACACACAAATAGTTTAGGTAGGAACTGCAATTATAAGTAGGAGTATGGCGACTCATAACTAAGGGTATACAAATAATACATTTTTAATTTAACAGGAATCTATTGTAATGAACAAAACAGCTAATCTGAAGGAGACGAAACAGTTGAGAATTGCTTGGCATGATTTATACATTAGAGGGATTACTTACATCCCTTAGACAGAACGTTTCAGTCAAATGAGGCCCTTCTCCTAACAGTCTTTAAGTCTAAGTCCTAACCGGCTCTTCTTCTTCAGTTTTACCACAAAAACTATTTCAGTAAGAATATATTATGTATAAGATATTTATCACTCAAACATGATACATAAAACTTTATTTGACCTAAAACAGATACTGAATATCAAGTCATTAATCAAAGAAGATGTATATTATGGATATCAATTTGAGGCTTAGTAGATAAAATTTTAAGTAAAAGTGAAAAATACTGCAAGCAAAAACTATTAGGTATGTCAAGAAAAGCGGAGAATTAACAGCAATTATACGGTTTAGCACCTCGCATCAACTGTTTATGAAATAGAACGCTCAAAATTATAACAACTAACTATACTATTTCCTTGTTACAATATGTTACCTAATACAATTTAAGAAACTACAAAATACGCTACAATAAAAATTCATTGATACATCACAAAAAATATTGATACATTAAATTATTCTTATTAAATTTAAATTAAAACAAATTCGTTGTCTGAATTGAACATTAAACTTTATTTCCGTACTTCATAAGCTAACAAAACATACGGTAAACCTTCTACGAACCAAATAACAGTTTAGGACGTTTAGTTATTAAAATAAAACGTACTTACGTGACAGTATATTAAGCAGACAAATAATTAATAAATCATTCTATTAACAATAAAATAACATTTAAAACTTATGAACTATTTCGTGGATTCAAACGTTTACTTAAAATCTCAGTGGTGGGGATTTAGTGATAACTCGATAACAAGTAAAAAGAATAACAGAATACAGACAGTGTTGCCAGTTGTCAAGTAATAGGGAATGGAAGAAAAAGCTTAAATATTAGCTTATAGATTTGTCTCATTTTTTCCTAGAATACTTTTTCCACCAACAAATAGGATTAATTATATAAAATATAAAGGGAGCAGCATAAATAAAAATAAATTAATAATTGTTTTGTGTTTTTATCAGGGGGCTCTGGCCCCTTAAGGCTTCGACCTAGACTCCTAGCAGCCGCTATCCTGCGAATCTAAGCTAAAGCTTAAATGACTTGGGGTTATGCGCGCATACACATTCCACATCAATGACACAGCCATTATCTACTTAGTGGAAATTACATTGTGCTTATGAAATTAAAAGACAATAATAATGTAAGAACTATGAAATAAATACAATACCGTTAAAATTGATAAATAAATTAATTGGCCAAGTATGTGCTAATAGCCTACACATTACACATACAATAATTAAATTATAATCGGGCCAGCTGTATCAAGATGGCGGCCATTAAAATAATTGTTTGGGCTTTAACTATTGAAACTTTTATTATAATGACGTGAAACAAACACAAACGCCTTTAACTGCATTTTTATTTTCTAAATACAATGAAACTAATTTAAAGTGTCATCCCAATATGTTCTCAAGATAATACAATGTTTAAGATTACATATTTTGAAAAAAGATCAGATATTAGTTGATTCCCGGATTAATTTATCACATGTTCAAATTGATTTCCTAATTTAGTTCGAATTATTTTTCCTTTTATTTATTTTTTTAATCGTTTCTTATTTTATCTTATGTTTCAAAGTACCTATAGCTAATCGCTTGTCTATTTAGTATAGTCTAAGATCCGGTATAAGGAATATATACCCTCATCTGTTATTTAATTGTAATAAAGAATATATGACAGACATGGGCGTAGCCAGGGTTGCCTTTAGGGGGGGGGGCCAATTTTTCGGATATATA
>KZ651157.1:52803-65291 GCA_001010745.2 Gerris buenoi | reverse complement strand
TAACCGAAATTGATTCATTTTTTTCCAGAGGTGGGCGCAAACATCTAGTAGCATATAGTAAGCTTTGTTTCATCTAATAATCGAGTAGAACCAAAGTTATTAAAAATTTTAGAAAAAAAAAAAGTTTAAAAATAACAAACTAAAAAAATTAGGCTGACCCACCATAACCAAAACCTACAGACTAGCTAGTCAAAATGTTCGGGGACTTCTAGACTCTAGACCACATAGAGACTAGCGGTTTTTTGCGTTTGGTCGGAAATTTTGGGCCCAAACCGACTGGAAAAAACCAAAAAGATGTTTATCCCCCTTAAAAAACAACTAAAATGATATTTACATTTTTTTACCTGAAGACCCCCTCTAGCCATAAAATAAATCTGTATGATAATAATAATAATAATATATGCAGAGCCGGATTAACGTTTTGGTCGCATAAGGGCTATCCATTTTTTGCCGCCCCCTTCTTAGCTTTTACTGGCCAAAAAAAAGCTACCCCTCCCCGACCCTTTTTAACACACATTCCTATATATTTTTCGTACTCGATCTGTTTTGTTATAGTTTTCTCATTTTTAAAAAAAAGTTGCTTCTGAGCTTACCGAAGGTAACGGAAGCTATGTGGTTGTTTCGAAGAACAAAACAAAAAAATGTTATGTCTCCGATTTCAAAAATTCTAAGAAATAAATCCGTTTCATACACCAGTGAACATTTTTGGGTCCGTGTCTATCTGTCGTTAATTTTTATGAACCAACATATCTTAAAAACTACTCGTCCAATTTTAATATAACAATGAAAGTTGAGAGGTAGGTCATAATTGGCCCGCAATATTGGTCCCACATAAGTATAAACCTTCTGCGCCCATTTCTTTCAAATCTACATGCACACAAACTTTTACTTAAACGTTTATTTACACTTATATCTTTAAGAGTACTGATCAGATGTTTAAGATATTTGGATGGTATGTTGAACATAGCCCACATCTATAATATGCTGATGATCTATATTAATTTCAACCGTCTGCGTTCTAAATTCTGTTAAACTGATAATTTTATTCATGTACTGCCAATTAATGTGGCACACAGCTTCCTCGCAGTGGCGGCGGTTAGATATTGGGGGCCCCCCGCAAACTTTGTAGTGGGGGCCCCTTTATTTCCCTTCCAGGTGCCTCCAGGGGCCACTGCTCGCCGCCACTGCTTCCTCGCATCCTATCATGTACTTTATTGTTANCTAGAAAATTTTCAAAAACTAGGTTGCAAAAACAGCTACATTTGAGGCTTTCTGGTGAGTTTTTATAGCAATTTTAAAGAAAATTTCATGCAAATACTGACGTATTTGTTTGCTTTTCAAATAAAATACCTTACTTTTCTATGCATTAATAGTTATTTGCGCAACAAGGGAGAGAAGTATGTTTTCCGGCTCGAGGTTAAGTTTTCTCCTGAGGCAACGCCGAAGGAGAAAACTTTATTAGCTCTCGTGTATATACAAGAACTGTAGTATTAGCTCTCGAGGCTTGCCAAGAGAAATAATACCGAGAGTAGAAATACTTCGATCCATGTTGCGTATTAAATTTTATCTACGACTAGTGCACCATGGACCATGAGTATTAAGTTTGTAAATATAAAAGTTTTACCTAGAAATTCACGCAATTAAAACACCTGAAACTGATATTTAGTTTTATTAAAATAACAATTCTTATACTAAATATATACGTTTTTAATTTAATTACGTTTAGTTTGTTTTTAATTTAAAGACATTGAATGATAACCTAAAGTAACCTTTCCGAAAAAAGTAAACAAAACAGCTAAAAAAACAACTTAATACTTAAAATTAAAAATTTACCTAAAAAATACCTTTTAAGTATTTTTTTGTATGACTGTTTTTTTACTCCCAAGGGAGGGAAGTAACTATTCCCTCCCTGTTATTAGCAATGTAACAGTGCAAGTCGTATATAAAATATTTTTGCCCATTACAGAGGAAAATTTTAAAGAATTAAAATTATTACTTTTCGTTTCAATTAAACTTTGTAGTAACAAAGTTTTGTATTTTTTTTTATAATAACACTGAAAAAAGTTATATATCTAAATATATCAAATTAAAATTTTGTCTGTACACTGGTCAGAATAGAAAATTTTTTGGATACTTTTTAATTTTATACATTCCAAAACCCGAATCCGGCCTTAGATATTTCTGTTGGTAAATAATATTAGCAAGTAATAATATTACTTGTATTATCAATTGTCAATCTAAAATAATAAATTGAGTGTTTCTCTGTCAAGATATCCAAGTGTATGTGTATTATTACTAGAGTGTAATTTATCACTGCAACAATTTCCGTGTATGTGTGTCTGCCGCTACCAAGTCGACTTTAAAATCACAAAACTGGCTAACCGAAATTGATTCATTTTTTTCCAGAGGTGGGCGCAAACATCTTGAGCATATAGTAAGCTTTGTTTCATCTAATAATCGAGTAGAACCAAAGTTATTAAAAATTTTAGAAAAAAAAATGTTTAAAAATAACAAACTAAAAAAATTAGGCTGACCCACCATAACCAAAACCTACAGACTAGCTAATCAAAATGTTCGGGTACTTCTAGACTCTAGACCACATAGAGACTAGCGGTTTTTTGCGTTTGGTCAGAAATTTTGGGCCCAAACCGACTGGAAAAAACCGGATGTTTATCCCCCTTAAAAAACAACTAAAATGACATTTACATTTTTTTACCTGAAGACCCCCTCTAGCCATAAAATAAATCTGTATGATAATAATAATAATATATGTAATGTAGGTATATTAATATTATTATACAGAATTATTATTTTTACTTCTTATTTATTTATTTTAACCTGTATAGGGGAAGGTCGGGTAGTATCGGACAGCGGGTTATATCGGACAAGTGGTGTTTCGTGCTTTTACCAAATGGCAGCTGCACTGGCTCTGTATTTTAAAGAGGGGGGAAACCAGCAGAAATAAGCGGACGCCATTTCTATATTTTTTTGTTTCAGTGGTATCAACTAATTTTAGATTATCTGGTTTTTATCGTTTTTTCTTGTGCACGTAGTTAACTTCGGAGTACAGAATTTTGCCTTATGGCAAGTAAATTTAATTTTTTAAAAGAATTGATAACAAAGTGTAACCTTTTACTCAGTCTTTTACGCATTAAATCTGATATGGGATTGATAATGGATTTTTGATAGCCAAATTTTCCAAAGGGTTTTAGTCGGGTTATATCGGACATGCTCATGGAGGGTTATATCGGACAAACATTTTTTTTATTTTATTTTTTTTTTTTTATAAAATTGCTTTTCAATAATAGACCAGTCAATAAGTACCAAAAAAATGGGATCCCTAACAAATAGATCGGTACGAAAGCTAAAAAGCTGCTTAGAAAAAGAAAATCATGAAATAATGGAAATTTTAAGAGTAAAGTGAAAATATCAGACAGAAACTTTATTTATAATTATAATAAATCAATATATCATGCTAATAAATATTATACATTAACTTGTTTAACGAAATAAATTTAAAAAAAATTCTAAATAAATGAATTTTATTGTGTCTGATATTAACCCGCCAACATTTTGTACAGGTAAAAATGAAGGTCTTTTTAAATTACATCAGAAAGGAGGGAAAAAAACTCTTAGAGACTATTGCTGTTATAGGTGCTTGTACAACATATTTAAGTATCCTTTGGTACTTAGTATGACCAAATTAATTCATTAACAAATCCAAAAATTTTAGAAAAGCTTAAGTGTCCGATACTACCCGACCTTCCCCTATTGAAAGTATAATCGTTATTATACGAACTTACGCAACATCGCTCTCGTTTTCGAGAACGACATTGTTTTATCTCAGAATTTAAAAAATTCCGATATAGAAATCCGTTCCAAATATCAGAGAACATTTTGGCCTCGAGTCTGTCCAGTCGATCGCCATTTTAATGAAATGAAAATGTAACGGATTGTGCGACATAATTAGCCAATATTTTGAATAATATTTATTATTTTTTAATTTCTTGAGAAGGATCGCAGAGTTGCTGCGTTACCAAGGTTTTGCTGCCCCTTGTTCCCCGTTGCAACCTTATTTTCAATTATCTGCGCTCATTGGTTTTCTCTCCCAATTGAAAAATAGACTGCCAATTAGTGTGGCACATAACTTCCTCGCATCCTATCATGTACTTTATTGCTATATTGTTTATTATGTAATAGTACATTACGCGTCGATTGTGGAAAGTAGCATTTTGCATGCGAGTGTGGTGTTTACACCCGAGCGATAGCGAGGGCAGTAAAACCACACGAGCAATGCAAAATGCCGTTTTTGCACGAGTTGCGTACCGTACTTTTATCTACGATTGTTAGATTTTAATAATAAATAAAATAAAAATAATAAACTTCCTGTATGTAAGCTCGTATTTCTCTTTTGATAAAGATGACATCAATTCGTTAGTTGTATTTTGTGCCGAATTAATTATTTCGGAAGGCGTATTATTCTCCTCATTTTCTTCACAATCACTTAAATCACTCATTGATTTTCACTAAAAACTCGATGCAAACAGTTACTNGTTAACAAAGTAAAAGAGGCCTATACATTTTTTTTCTATTTTCATTTGATCAAAGCTCTCGATTCTCCATCTCCATCATGGATCTTTAAGCATCATCAGTTTTTTCTATTTTCATTTTATCAAAGCTCTCGATTCTCCATCTCCATCATGGATCTTCTAGCATCATCAGTGTTTAGCTACAACCTAATATCTACAAAATGTGATCAATGCGTACTTCTTATCTTAGTAGTTATATTGATGGTATTACTGAAATGGATATTTACATTAAGAAATTAGACACAACAACTTTAATTAAAAATAATCTCCACCCCGAGAAATACTATTCGGATTGTAGAGATGTTCAATAATTATTGAAACATACCACACTTATTGTTTTTATAAATATTAAGTAAAAAAGGGTACATTTACTTTTATACTTATACCCACCATAATAAAAAGAAAGTGGTGGTCTAACAAATAAAATTAGACTAAATATACCTCTGCCTTAATAGGCAGAGGACATTAAGAAGACAAAGGAATATTTAGTCTAATTTACTTGGGACAAAGGAATATCACACCTTTGTATTTGTATACATCATTTTAAAAATAAAACAGGTGGGTAACAAAGTAAAAGAGTGCTGGTTAATTTTTGCTTCGAATCCTGTGATTTGCTTTAACAGATTGTCATTCAGAGAATTTAGATTAAATGAAATCCTATATTTTTTTAATTTTGATTCTGACCTTACCAACGATAACAGAAGGATTATATTCATTCTGAATAACGATTTTTTTTACATGTCCGAATTAAAAAAAAAAAAAATCACAAACAGACTTCCGTTTTAGACTTAAAGGAAACATTTTTTTTGCAAACCACTATATCTTAATAGCTACACATCCGATTTTTATGAAATTTGGATGCCATACAAATTTGCAGATGTTCTCCACCACAGTAATCATACAATACATAGGTACCTATATTACATCGTAATTTATGGGTCATTATTATTTAACATAAAATGTATATAAAGTTTTATGATGTAATTTATTTAAATTATACACTAAACAGCAACATTCCTCCCAAAAAAATTAAGAATTCCTAAAGGTTAAAAATGTCATAACTAAAAAATTAAAACAATAAGTAGGTATCTGTTTTCTAAAGTAATTTATTCGTTCCTCACAAAAAAATTAAGAATGTCACAAGCTATAATTCAAAAACTAGAACTAGAGAACACGTGATTCAGTATACAGGGAATCAATTAATAATATCGAATAGTTCAAAGAAATAATGTAATTTAAGGATAAAAACTAAATAAATTGGATACCATTAGAATGATCACAAGCAAGGAAATACTTCAATCCAACGCAAGATTGAAAACTATTAAATTAAATTGTAAGGCAGAAGGTTTAAATTATTTTTATTAATGCTGCTATTAAAATATGACACGTATGATGGACTAACCGCTAACCACGGAGATCCAAGAACAAAAGACCCGCATGCCTACAACCATAGATTCATACGGGTGGTCCAAGACCTATATTAACCTACTATACGAATGATAGATAGAATAGGATAAAGCGAATTGACTTCCTGGAATCTGCTAATATTTTTTTTTTTATAATGACACCATCAATAATAACATATTTTTAATTGAAAATACTACACGCGGGTTAAATTGACGCATATTAAATTTTTGTCCAAGAAAAAAATTGCGGTTTAGAATCACAGGTTGGGCAAAAAAAAAAAAAAACCCTCGCACTTTTTTAAACACTTAATAGCTCAGCTTCTGTAATAGACAGAGATATGGGGTTTGCGGGGACTGAAAACTACATTCTTCTACTTTAAATTTTATATCTATAGCTAAAAAAAACTATTGGGTAAAAGCCATAGTTTTGAAAAGCCAAGGTTTGAAATAGGGTTTTAAAAAAAGTCGTCTGAATCCCAGCAATAGTTGATTGACGAACATCATCTCAGGCACGAGAACTTTCGAACACTCTTTCGAAGTTCATCAACGTCCTTAATTCTGCCTTCCTCTTGCACTCTTTGCTTTTAACATCCCCAGACAGAGAAATCAATTGGATTTAGGAAAGGAGAAAAAAAATCTGGACAATCTTGCAAGTATTGCATTTTTTGCAAGGAGCAATGGGACGGAGCACCATCTTGCATAATCGTGTGATTTGGCATTTAATCTTAAATTTCAGGCAACATTGTGCTTAAAATATTTTCAATATTTGTTATAACACTGAGGGACTCTTCCCACTTACCTAGAAAGAACCCCCCTCCAACATATGGTAATTTATTCTATTAAAACTATAGTACCAGACAACGATTACTACCCGGACAACCACTTTTTAAGACCCTATTTTGAACTGCCATTGCATGGCTTTCATTCAATGGTTTTTTAAGTTATAGATATAACATTTTAAGTAGAAGAATGTAATTCAGACGCCGCAAACTCCATATCTCTATCTATTACAGAAGTTGAGCTATGAGCTATAAGTGTTCACAAAAGTGCGTTTTTTTCCACCCTGTATATTAAAAGTACTTTATAATAAACTATTTTTTACTTTTTTTTATAATAACATTTGTTTTATTGATTTAAAAGATGGTAGGATATTTAAAATAAGAGTCGATCCTCAAAGCTCCTTGAGGATGACCTAAGGAATGTCAAAATTACGCCCAAGTGTTTCTTTATTTTTATAAAAGCTGTTTGAAGTTACTCCTATTTAATTACTAATTTCAACGGGAGGCAGACAGAGAAAAATAGGCTTCAGCACCAGGATTCGAACCACGGGCCTCCTTTATTTCCAGTAAAGACGCTCTGACCAACTGAGCTATACCGAAGAATAATTTCCTCGATACCAAGTCCCGAATTAAGCTTTCAGATTTTTCCCTTTATTTTAACGAAATCAGCTTTGCTAATAGTAGTTGCTAATGGGAAAATTAGCGTGAACATAAGAACAAAACCCGAGCACGTGTAATGATAAACGTATAAAGGAGTAATACGAACCCTAAGCCTCCCTACTTTTAGAAGCCATAAAATATATGGTCTGTAACCTTGGAAGTAAGTCATCTTCGCTACTAAATACAGGGTTGGCACCCGGGTGGGGAATATTAAAAAACCCACCCGGGTAAAATGAAAAAAACCCATGTTAATTTCCCCGGGTTTTTTTGTGGGTTTTTTGAAAAATATGATATATTGAAAAATCGGGTACGGAGTACCTCGGAACGTTTCCTCACTTTGGAGGCCACTAAAGTAGCCTCCAAGGAGACCCTAGAGGAAGCAGTAGGAGATCCCAGATTAGAGGAAGCAGCAATGGGCATGGACAGTACTTGAATGGGTGANATGTGGGTCTGCCGCTACCAAGTCGACTTTTAAATCACAAAACTGGCAAACCGAAATTGATTCATTTTTTTCCAGAGGTGGGCGCAAACATCTTGAGCATCTAGTAGGTAAGCTTTGTTTCATCTAATAATCGAGTAGAACCAAAGTTATTAAAAATTTTAGAAAAAAAAATGTTTAAAAATAAACTAAAAAATTAGACTGACCCACCATAACCAAAACCTACAGACTAGCTAATCAAAATGTTTTACTTCTAGACGGAAAATGGGTACTTCTGGACTCTAGACCACATAGAGACTAGCGGTTTTTTGCGTTTGGTCGGAAATTTTGGGCCCAAACCGACTGGAAAAAACCAAAAAGATGTTTATCTCCCTTAAAAAACAACTAAAATGATATTTACATTTTTTTACCTGAAGACCCCCTCTTCTTGCCATAAAATAAATCTGTATGATAATAATAATAATATATGGAGGTATATTAATATTATTATACAGAATTATTTTTACTTCTTATTTATTTATTTTAACCTGTATATGTATAATAATCGTATTTTTTTAGAGAGTTGAGCCGGCCAGTTGGGGGGGGGGGGGGGGCATGGCCCTCCTGCCCCCCCTGGCTACGCCCATGTTAGGGGGTATATCCAACATTCGGCTGTTGCCACTATACTGAATTTAAGAAAGTCGATCGAGTAGGAGTTTGTTGTGCTAATGTAGAAACAATCATATTTTATTTTATTTTATTTTTTATTTTATTTCATTTTTTTTTTAAACTACACCTATATCAATATTATATTTTAAAAATGTAAATAAAACAAACATTATTATTCAATATTTTGCTTCCGAGCTTACCGAAGGTAACGGAAGCTATGTGATCGTTCTGATGAACGAAAAGATTTTAGGTCTCCGATTTCAAAAATTCCAAGACAGAAATCCGTTTCAGACATCAGGGAACATTTTTGGTTCCGTGTCTGTCTGTCGGTCTGTCTGTCGGTCTGTCGGTCGGTCTGTCGTCAATTTTTGCGAACCGCCATATCTTAAAAACTACACGTCCGATATTAATGAAATTTGGGAGGTAGGTCATAACTAGCTCATTGTTGGTCCCATATAAGTTTCAACCTTCTGCGCTTATTAGTTTATCTTCCACAAGCTCACAGACATACATTTATTTACAGCTATATCTATTAAAGTGATCATCTGATTTTTATGAAATTTGGATGGTTTGTTGAAAGTAGCCTGCAGATAGCACCTGTTTAATTTCAACCTTCTGCTCACTTCAAAACGTACTAAATTAATATGTCTTATACTACATAGCCGCATGGCTCACTGCGACTCACTGACTGATATTAATGTTTACCCACTTCCAGAAGAGCTAGAGACTTGCGGTTTGCGCCATTCGACGCGCAACGTTCATATTGTGTACCANTAGTAATGGAGTCTTACTGACCCCTGTGTGGAGTTACGTTAAAAAAAGTGTAAGGGTGTGTGTTGTGTTTGCGTGTGTGAGTGTGTGTTTGCACGTGTGAGTGTGTATAAGTGTGTGTGAGTGTGTGCAGTTGTGGGTTAGAGTGGGTTCTTCATAGAATGCATGACGCAACCGTTTCCCTTCTTATAATGAGGAATATTCAATTACGTATTACTCCTAAAACTGGAAAAATTTCATGTTGAATGCAACATATACATGCAGTAAACATTTAGCGTATAATACATGCTAACACTGATTGTAGTTAATTACATTTGAAACATAGACATTTAATCAAATATTCATATGCACGTCAAAAATGACCAACTATGCTGTTACGACATAGTTCTCAATTCTATGATACATACGTTACAGTGTATATGCAAGTGTGACGTTAGTTTATAAACTATGTTTAATAGTAATAACTATAATACTGAATTGTAGTTTTACTGATCTATGTATCATAGATTTCACTTCTATGATTAATTGTTAAACGTACATTTCATTCGATAATCACTTACAATTCATAGTTAATTTCATGTCACCGTTTTATAGTTAATAGTGTATGCCCGATTTTTCTCAGTGTAAACTGGGAGTGAAAACTGGACTGAAAAACTCCATACCTCTTTCTAGAAGGAAGAGTGATAAGCATTACTTAGTTACAACAACGCAAGGAAGATTCGTCCAATGCAGTAAAAATACAACTTACCAATGTAATGAATGCGAAAAGAGGTTGCATCAATTGTGTTATCCAACTTATCATGGATTGTAAATTTGTTTCAGCTAATTATTGTAAGTTAAACTATGTATAATATTTTTCAGTATTGATGTTTGAATAATTATGTAAGTCAGATTTTATTTATTTATTTTTTAGAATTAAACCTATAAACAAAACTAATTTTACTATTGAGTTATTTGTTAGTTACAGTTACCAAAAATTAATTATAAATTATTACAACTAAGATAAACCATCAAAGTTAGGAGAAGTTATAAAAGCCAATTCCCAATATTACAGTAATTTATTTATCTATACCTAACTATTTAGTTATCAAATTAATTAATTAATTAAATTATTAATTAATTAATGTGCACCTAATACGTTAATTAATTATTTGTCCTAATAAATTATTACTGTAGAAAACAAATAAAGTATAATAATTATACATATCAAAGAATAAGAATAAGTATGTTATCCAAGTATAGTCCGAACCTACCATTGTTCCAATTTTGGAACATGTTACAAAATGGTGACCAAATTTAAAATTTCATTTATTTTTTTGTTTTTCCATCTAAACTAAAAAATTAGAAAGAAGAAAATAAAAAAAAAGTATTAAAAAATCGCCACTTCCGGTTGCGGCGGGTAAACGGTTAAGAGTACAGTACTTGTAGTTATGTACAGTTGTGTCATATTTTCATTTAGGAGAGGGGTAAAATGGATAAACATAGCCACATCTTATATAAAAAGAAGAGTGTCTTTTATACAAATCTACAGTTTTATACCAATTTAATGAATATTTACACACTTTTCCTTCAAAACAAGGCGAAGGTCACTGCCTACATGAGACTATGAAGTTAAAATGTTAGTACACAGAGGTACGGGGCACAAATGTCAAACTAATTAATACCCTTTATGATGCATATTGTTAAAAGTTGTTGTAATGTGTTTTTGGAGAGGGATAAAAAGGAAATTTCAACGTAGGGGAAAGGCACCTAATATGGCATAGTGTTTTTCGGCATAGATTTCACCCCCCCCCCCCCAAATAGCGAATTTTGTAGCACAAAAAAATCCTAGTGATAGATTAACTACTTAAGTATAATTAGCAGCAATGATCTGGTTTTTATCTCGTTATATTAATGTAAAATAGATATTTTCCCGTGGTTTGTTAATCCTTAACCCCAATCAGAAATGGTTTATTTTATTTTTATTTATTTCTATCGAAATGACATAAATAAAAAAAAAAAACATTTTAATTTTACCAAAGAAAATTGTGACTTTTCAAAATGTAATATAATCTATTTACAAAGTAACGACAATTTAATAAGTATTCATGAATGAAAGCATGGAATTGTTACAAGACCAGTAAACTGCATCCTTTGGCATCTACAAAAAGTAAAGTATCCTTAAAATTTAATAATTGGAACAAATATTTTTCTACATTTATTTCTTAAAATTAACTGTTATTCTAGGTTAAATTCAAATAATTTATTACTATGAGAAATTAAATAATGAAAACAGTCTTTGATACCATTTTCCCTTGTGCATTCTAAACTACAGGTTGCCTTTGGATAATTTTATTTCTCCAATCTTTTTTGTTTACAATTGTCTTGTATTTTCAGTAAAATATACTTTTACTTACTTTTGCTACGAGGTATTTTGTTTTCATTTAATGGATTTATAAACTACCATCAAGAAACTTTTAAATTACTTTACAATGTGAGAATATCTAGATTCTATCCTTCCACCTTATTTCTATACCCCCTCCCCTTTGATAAGATAATTCCCTAATATCCCAAATTAGTCATTGATTCTGACTACAGAAGAAAAATTCCTAAAATTTGTAAAAGGAAATGCAGTGGTATTTTCCTCCCCCTCACAGTGTCATTGCACATCCCTTGGTTGAAATTGGTATTACTATTCATTATATTATTATTTATCTTTTATTAATATACGTGCTTACATCCAAAATTAGAGCTCATTCTCAAGTATTAACTTCCTAAATTTAGAAGATCGGTCTAGGCTTAATTCCCTCTTTTCTTACTCTGTCCTTATGTTCCCTTTAGGGATAAAATTTAAGAGAAACTCTATTGGCAGTTATCAATATAATTTAGAAATTGTTATACTACGTACAGAGTATACACTCGTAGATTTTTTTTTAGCATTTTAAAAAGGTGGTCACGATTAAGTTAGTAAAGATTTAGGCACGGTAAGGCGTGATTTATTAACTATTTATTTACCTTAGATGGTGATAATTTTGTTAGTTTTTGGTTTTATTTTTTTCCATTTTTGTCTTTGAATGGCCATAGATTCTATAATAGGTGGCCGATTTTATTTCTGATTGCGGCGATTAAATCTCACACCAATGCTCTTTAAATTAAGTATATTTTATTTCATTAGTTCATCCTACTTGCTGAGAACATGAGAGTAAACTTTTTCCCG
>KZ651157.1:29968-40027 GCA_001010745.2 Gerris buenoi | reverse complement strand
CGCAATTGATCGCAGATCGCAGAAATTTGGAGTGTTAAAGTTCGCAATAGGTTTTCTGTTTTTGGGCAAAAAAGTTGAACTTATATACCAAATTTCAAGTCTATAACTTCAGTAGGTTGGGAGATATAATCCAGGATGCGACGGACGGACGGACACACTACCAAAAGCATAAGGGTTTCTAGGACGACCTCGAAACCCTAAAAACATGCATCTTAAGCTAGATTAAAATACTATTGATATCGATATTGATAGATAAAATTATATTGTTATAATAAACAGATTGTACGCGCCACTATACGCGTACGGGGGAGAAATGAAACATAAAATAAAAAGAAGAACTCTTACTTGAGGAAGACACGCTTGGAGTATGCCGGTGCCGGTACGCAGGTTGAGGCGGATGAAGGTGGGGACCCCGATGTCTTCTTTTCCTGTGTATCGCAGCGGGATTGACTAAACTACACTGTTCTTAACTAAAGTACTGACTACTTAAGAAAAGAAAAGAACTTCTCCGCAAGAAAATACGCAAAGGGTAAGTGAGATGAATACGAAAAAAACCAAAAACGTAAAAGCGGCAGTCTGACCTCCGGCCACCACGTCAAGAGATCGACTAACTACGAGACGGCCGATGCGACGCTATCTCAGCGCCCTATGGACCTAATCTAAATAATATTTAAGAATAACAACATTACAACCTGGACGGTCAAACTGGCGTAAACACAGATAATAACAATAATTATTATTATTAGAAATATTACTATTATAGAATGATTATTATTTGAAGACGATATGAAAGAATTCTTTCATATCGTCTTCAAATAATAAAACCCCAAAATCACGTATACGTAATTCGGCAACTCTCTTGACCAAACTGCCTAAACTGACCAAAAAATAAATTGATGTATATTTTATTCCCATCCATTATTCATTTAGAATAAGATTATTACTGATCAAAGGGTGCATGGGAAAACATAACAAGTCATATTTTGATCTATAAAGATTTAGTATAAGCCATTGATTCGAAGTCCACTCTTTAAAATATGGCTTTCAATTTGTTTTATTTCTATTTTCTTGTTCTTGTTCTAAGCACTAAAATGTTAGTAGTGCTCATCAACATTTTTGGGATTTAAAAATCCTCTGCCAACCGTGTGGTTCCGGTCTTTCTATCTCTATCCGTTCTCGAGAGAAGTGCGTAATTTTTTATACTAAGCTCAACCTCATTACATAATTCTCTGCATACGATACTATGACAGCATTATTGAACGAGCCTAGCGAGTTCTTAATTACAGAGACTTAAGATTTAAAAAGTTTGTTTGTTTGTTTGTCTAACGATAACTGGAGTGAAAAATGATCAATTTCAACGAAATTTGGCACATAGATACAGCTCAGAGTTTTTATGAACTGTATAGTTTTTGGAAATTCCATACTAAACATTTCCAAGATGGCGGCCAATATGGCGGACGACTAAAATAAAAAGTTTTAGTCAGCATAATGTGACATACATCGTTTTAAAGGTCTTTAAGAGAAGGAAAAGAATGTGTAACTAATAAAATTTCACACTTCATTTTATCAATATGACGGACGCTTAAAATAAAATTTTTTATTAAATTTTTAAGTTTTTTTGGTAGTCTTAATACTACGGAAAGTTTAATTATTAATTGAAGACGATATGAAAGAATTCTTTCATATCGTCTTCAAATAATAAAACCCCAAAATCACATATCAACAGTTCGTTACTTTTAATTTTGTCTCTTTTCTAACTCCGCCATGTATAAGTAGTTAGCAATGTATACGTACTTAGCAGTGTGATTTTATAATTTATATTTAATGAAAAATGTAAGGAACTTCGTTCCAACCGGGTGTCCCGCGAACCCCACACGTATTTTTTTAAATTTAAACTTAACTTTTAATAAAATAGGCCATTAATTTATCTCCTATGTGTTTACTATTTATACGAGGATAAAATATAGATGAGGCAATTCATGTTAATCTTACTAAATTAAGATAATCGAATTACACAAGTCTCTTAAGAATCTAATATTCTTGTTCTAGTGGCTGATAATTTACTAATGGCATTCTCTTATGCTCCTTCGACAAGAGAGGGCATTGCGTTTTTCATAATTATCTCAGGAAAATTAGCTCTCTACTATATTCCAAGATTTCTTATCTACTATCCAATTATGTGTGGAGCCCTCAATATTTTCGCTCAGTCACAATTAGCACTAAATGTGATTGTACAGACCACGGAAGAGAATTCGGGTACTAGCAACAATTCGGTAAAATTTTATTTTATCTATAAAACTTTATATACATGAAAAGTTTAGCACTGTTTGATAACTATAATTTTAAGTTGCTAATATTATATTTTACGATTTCAGGGAACTAATACGAGTCAAGATACGGATAACTCTACTGGTACCTCTAACATAGAGGAAGATTAATTATTAATAATATCATGTAAATAAATTTTAAATAGCAATTATAAAGGAATGATTTACGCGTTTAAATGTTTTTTGTGTGTAAAATACACTTGCCTAAATTTTGCTTATAGCCACATAGAAGTTTTGTTTTCTAACTTTATAATATTCTTTCGAAATAGGTGAGAAAAAATATTTTCCTTCTTCTGGTGAATAGTTTTAAGGAATTGTAGGATATAATAACCTAATTACGTGAAATTACTTTATTATTGATAGGGTTTAGTAGCTACAGTAAAGGGCAGACGATCATCAATATCATTTCGCAATAATTAAGTTGCTTCAATAATAATATTACGCAATATTTAAGGTAGTCCAATAATCTTGAATGTCTGTTGAAAGACATTCAAATTTTTTGGGTGGTCGTATTGGCTTCCACAATTTTCAGATGCCTAGTAGGATTAGCTACTACATTTTTTTTTTTTTTTAAAAACCCCAGTCAAGTTCTTGCCATCAAGTTACTAAAAGGGTTTCTTCAGTCATAAGAATTCATTTTTATTATTATTATTTTTTCTTTTTTAACAAAAATATCTATTGTACACTTCTAAAGAAACTAGATGTGCATATATTATTATCCTTTACTATCTTCGGTACGCGCTTATTGAGTTCTTTTAGGGTAAAAATGGCCACCATTTTGGAAGCACATAATATTTTTGTGAACCAAATTTCAATACCTTTAAAATGATACCTTTTAACTTTGATTTTCAAACCACAAAACTTTTGGGGCCCCAGAGTTACGGCCCTCAAAAAATTGACTTTTTTAAATCTACTCCCAGAAATGTAATTGGACCACAGAGACGCATATTTATGTGTTTTTGCCTTATTTGTAAGACCTTTCCAATTGGGCTAGCGGGGGGGGGGACATTTTTTTTTGCGTTTTGTTTTAATTTTTANTTTAAACCCAACTCAAAATTTAAAAAAAATAAAATTTTGGGCGCATCTTAAATTTTGGCGCTTAAAATTGGTAATTTTAAAAAATTTGTGACGAAATCCCGGAATTTGTATCACCCCACTATAGGGCATTAGCATGAATTATTTCGAAATTTTAGTATCAGCCATTATATAGTGTTTGAGGGGGGGGGGCAATTTTGGGTATATTTTGATTTATTTGACCAATAAGGAAAGAAAAATTTAAAAAAGTATTCATATATGTATTTGCAACCTATCCCGGACACACATTGTCGGGTATTTTGAAGGCTGTCCTCAACCTGCCTGAGACAACCACTTGTTCTTTTCCCTTAACTTACATTTTGAAATTGCTAGGCCCCTTGGAGACAACCTTATATGGTCCATCACATAGGCTGGCTGGAGTAGTGCCTTGACAGCATCTTCTCAGGAACTCGAAAGTGCAGCGATGGCGATGGTGTGAGATAGAAAGTTAGCGTAATTAATTTTGGAAACTCTCGCTCCAATATCTTCCTTAACTGTGCTGCGCAATCCTTAGAGGTCGGTTGGAAGTAGCTCTATCCAACTCGGGGAGGAATGGCACTTCATAGCTGCCTTCAGAGTACTCTCCCTCAACTATGCCGTTTGCCGGACGAAAAGTTAAAACGTTTTCTCTTGGTCTGCTCGAGAAAAGAAGGACTATAATTCTTGAAGTTGAAATTACTTTATTTAGACATTTATTTTCCTATTTTGAAGAAAAAAAAAAGTTGTAATTTAGGTATAATATACTAGACTTTACAAAGCATATATATATAAAAGTATATGTCATATACTTATACATATCGTCACTGAAACTGCAAATTGTCGTATGTCAAAAAGGGCACTTTTCAGGAGAGCCAAAAAGGTGTATATTTTGCTTTAACACTATGATAAAATTATTATACCATCTTTAATATTCTTTATTTAGTATTTATTATTGCATGGCTCAACAACTGAAGCATTGGATTATTGGATTTAATATTATAATAAATACAGCTACATACGTTCACTTTGCAATCAAATACTAGTCAAGATTTGCACCTAACATACAACCTTTATACGACATTTTTAAAATAAGTTTTTATTCATATTATTTTTAAAAGAGGATATAAAAACAAAAGTTACACTTATTTATGGGTCATGTAACAATAAAAACAAGTTGTAATATACCTTCATGATGAGAGCTAATATTGTTCTAAGGATAAATCAAAACATACGAAAATTTACAGTTTAAAGAAAAAACATACAACAAATTGATATTTTATTATATCTCTTATTTGAAAAGCTGATGACTTATGATAATTTACCAGCAAGTGAGGATAACTAAATGTAACATTTTTAACCAATAATAAAAAATACGATTTTTTGACGTACGACAATTTGCAGTTTCAGTGACGATATACTTATACAAGCCTTATTGTCTAATTGGTTTAATTGTTTCTCCCAGTCAAAATTGTTTTAATTTTTAACACGAATTACAGTATCAATTTAGCAAATTTACTTTTGATATACTCTAAAAGTTTCATACAAATCAGATAAGAACTTTTGAAGCTATAGGTAAAAATAAATGAATATATGTGCGCATTTGGAAGAGAAAGAAATAGGAACAGTAGGTTAAAACCTATATGGGACCAACAATGGGCCAATTATGACCTACCACCCAAATTTCATTAAAATTGGACGTGTAGTTATTAAGATAATATGTTTGTTCGAAAAAATTGAACGACAGACCGATAGACAGACACGGAACCAAAAATGTTCTCTGATGTCTGAAACGGATTTCTGTGTAGAATTTTTGAAATCGGACACCTAAAAAATGTTCCGTTTTCAGAACGATCATATAGCTTCCGTTACCTTCGGTAAACTCGGAAGCAATAAACATCAATGAAAGTAGAAATTTAAAATAAGTAATGATTGTTATTTTTATATTATTTATTGGTTAACCATGATAAATTGGTTTTAATTATTATAGGTTAACAATTCGCAAATGAGAAACTTTGAAAGTTCAAAGAGATACGGGAAAGCATTTAATGGTTTATGTTAGACCGAGGGTTGCATAAAGGTAGAAAAGGATAATAAAAGGGTGGTTTGAGGCAAAAACCATTTGTGAGGACGACAGAACAGTAGAGAACGAAGGCCCTATGTGAACCCGGTGACATTTTTAGGAGGACATGGGGCAGCGTCAGCTGTGTTTCAGAAGCAGCCAGACTGACGATCAGTCTTACCGCAGCCCAGACTTGATTGGAGTCAACCTTTATTGGAGCTGTTCGCCTGACCGCAAGTTCCCTCCAGATATTTACTTTCCTCCACTACGCCTGTTTACTCATTCCCTGAAGGTGAAAGGAACCCGTCCCTTTCCTCATTTCAAATTGAACCCACTCCCATACGGACAACAATCAGAAAATGGAGACTTTAATCGCATTCTTTCTCTTTTTCTACATTTCAGCTAAAACACATCGAATTGAAATAACGTAGGTACGTAGATTTCCTTAATAAATACTACAATGCATAGGATTAAGTAGATGGTTTGCTTTAAGCACACAATTATTTGAGTATATTTCTGAAGTAAATTATATTTTAAATATGATCTAATAAATGACATTCTTATTAACGCTGTGATGAAATATTCTTAAAGTTGAAATTACTTTATTTAGACATTTATTTTCCTANCGGGTATTAATCAGTTTATACAATCAAGCCAAAACCAAAATTCTTTATAAAAACGAAAAATCGAACGAAATATCTATATTAAAAGGCGTGCTTCAAGGTGAAAGATTATCACCTCTTTTGTTCAACCTTTTCATTAGCGATATCGACGCGTTCATTAAAGCAAGAGGATACGAGGGTGTAAGCATCAACGGTGAAACAAACATTAGTCTGTTAGCCTACGCAGATGATCTCACTATTATGTCAGACTCGGTAATCCAGCTAAATTCAGCTTTGAAAATGCTCGATGAATACTGTCGAGACAACGGTTTGACAGTGAATACAAATAAAACTAAAGTCATAATAGTATCAAAGGGCAATCTGTACCAAAATCGCCCCAAGTGCTACTATAATAATCACATTCTTGAGGAAGTGACTAGCTTTAATTACCTTGGAGTATATTTTACCAAAAGAGGGTTATTCGAAGAAAATACTAAATATACAATAGCACGCTACAGGGCGATATCTGGTGCAGTTAAAGAAACTCTTGCTAAAGCATCCAATCGCTCTTTTAAAGCTGTCAAGCAAGTATATAACGCATCCGTGCTTGGAACTCTCTTGTATGCCTCTCCGATATGGNTAGCACGCTGCAGGGCGATATCTGGTGCAGTTAAAGAAACTCTTGCTAAAGCATCCAATCGCTCTTTTAAAGCTGTCAAGCAAGTATATAACGCATCCGTGCTTGGAACTCTCTTGTATGCCTCTCCAGTTTCATCGCACACCTATTACCCCAATTTTGAACAACATCCCGTCATTCAATCTTCTCCAAATTTTGCACCTAGAAACAACTAAGGTGAAGAATACAGAAACCAAAATAATAATTATAAAAAAACAAAATGGCGTCATCTTTCTTTGCTTTTTAAGTTCCATTGCACACCTATTACCCCAATTTGGAACCACTTTCCGTCATTCAATCTTCNATAATAATAATAATATAAAGCACAAGGGTTTCTAAGATCAGCTCAAAAACCTAAAAATTGGGTATTTACAGTACGTGGAAGTCGATAAAATATTTATATTAGTATTTACTGTCTATAAAATAATTCTAGACACTCGAGTTTGAACCCTTGTAACTTCTAAACGGAAAGTCGTATTTAGATAAAACAAATTTATTTATTTAGACAATTTAATAAAATTTTATGTCATATGAATCATTTTTTTTTCATTAATTTTTAATTACTTTATTGTAGGATAAGTAAAAAAAGTGTCATTTTTTCGGCACATTTTTACAATGTCCAACTTTAAAAAATAACTGCTTTAAAAGTTCACGACCAAATCAAACCAAATTCACAACACTTTTAGAACTCATAAGTGTCGAGACCTACGAAGTTCCAATCGAAAAGTTAATTAGTTTTTTGTTTTAAAAATTAACGAATTTAGTGGAACCTGATATCTTTTGAACTGCTATAGATAGAAACACGAAACCTTGACAGAAAAATCAAGAAAAAAATACCTTTCAAAGAAATGAACCTAAATTTGCTGCCACGGTGCTATAAAAAGTTGTAGCATTTTTTTAAATATTGATCAATAATTCGTAGTTGAAAGGTGTAAGAGGGAATATTATAAGGGAAGAAGTGGCGATGGGTCAAGGTCAATTTTTAAAAATTGACTTTTTTATATCATCTCCCGGAATCATTGGACACAAGAGACACATATTTGTCTATTTTTGCCTTATTTTTAGGACCATTGGGTCCTAATAGGGTAGCGTAGGGGGGGGGGGGGAATTTTTTTTTGCGTTTTGTGTTAATTTTTTAAGGGGTAAAATGGCCGCTATTTTGGAAACATAATATATTTTTGTGAACCAAATTTCAATAACTTTAAAATGATACCAAACTTCGATTTTTCAAATAAAAAAAAAATTGGGGCCTCCGAATTACGGCCCCCTAAAATTTCACTTTTTTATAAATCAACTCCCGGAAATTTTATTGGACTACAGAGATTTATATTTATGTATTTTTGCCTTATTTTTGGACCTATTCTAATGGGGTAGTGCAGAGGGGGTACATTTTTGGTTTTTTTTATTTGTTTGGGAGGTAAAATGGCCGCCATTTTGGAAACGCGATTCATATCTGTAGTCTACATTTCAATACCTTTGAAATGATACCCAACTTGAAAATTACAAAAAATATAAAATATTGCAATCTATTCGCAATTGATCGCAGATCGCAGAAATTTTGAGTGTTAAAGTTCCTAATAGGTTTTCTGTTTGTGGGCAAACAAGTTTAATTTATATACCAAATTTCAAGTCTATAACTTCAGTAGGTTGGGAGATATAATCCAAGATGTGACGGACAGACGGACACACTACCAAAAGCATAAGGGTTTCTAGGACGACCTCGAAACCCTAAAAAAGGTCCTATGCGTGTTTAAAGTGAGACATACCGACTTTGAGATATTGTAGTTTGATAAAGATAAAAATCTAAAACCACATTTTTGCGAACCAACATATCTTCAAAACTACTCTTCCGATTTTAATGAAATTTAAATGATTGGTTACCATTTGGCAATTTTTGGTCCCAAATAAGTGTAAACCTTCTGCGCCCATTTTTTTATCATATCCACACGCGCAAAAACATAATTTTTTTCTAACATCATTTTATTAAATTATAAGGTATACATAATTATAATAAAGAATTCTATGATGTCCATCCACTGCAAGAGCACATTAGCTGTTGGGCAGGGATTATTCTATAGATTTACACCTATATCTTCAAAAGTACTCCTCTGATTATTATGAAATTTGGATGGTTTGTCGAATGTAGCCCGCAGATAGCCCCAAATTAATTTTAACCATTTGCGCCCGTTACATTTTGCTAAATTGATAGTGCAAAAAATAGTCTGCCAATTGGTGTGGCACATATAGCTTCCTCGCATCCTATCACGTACTTAATTGATTTTATGCCTATACTTAAGAAATAAATGGACATTTAGGTGTAATAAATTACGCAGACTTCTCTACTTCATTGCGAAACGTCTCGACTCATTAAGAGTCATCCTCAGTCGGTTTTATTATCTAAACAATATCATATCATTACAAATTAATTAAACAACCAATACTGATAATAATTAAAGTCCATACTTTCTTTTTATTGTGTTTATTGATGTGGAGTACGAAGAACTTGTTCAATTGTTTGATAATCTTTTGTTCTTCTTGTCGAGGCCTTTTTATGTTTCTACTCCTGGCATTGTCCAGTCCATCTCCAGGTCCATCTCCAGACGAAATAAATTAGTACTTATTTAAGACTGGATTAATGGACTTAGTTATAATCAGTATTGGTTTTTAAATTAATTTATAATGATGAGATATTGTGTAGATAATAAAACTGACTGAGGATGACTCTTAATGAGTCGAAACGTTTCGTAATGCAGTAGAGAAGTCTGCGTAATTTATTACACGTAAATATCCATTACTCTTTAAGTATAAAATTAAAAAATAGACTGCCAATTGGAGTGGCACATAGCTTCCTCGCATTCTACCCACGTAATTTATTGATTTTTACTTTTCCTCACTACTAATAGTAGGAAAAGTATTGTTTTCACCAAACAATTTTTTTTCGAGATTTCAACGTAATTATCCGTTTATGTGTTTTTAAGACCTCCTGAGTGGTTTTCAGCATGACGTATGTATGTATGTATGTGTGTTATCATCGTAGCGCCCAAGGTATTTAACCTAGAGAGTTAAAAATTAGTCCTAACCTGTAGTTGTGCCGTCCGGAAAATCAACTTTTTCCGCCATCTTTAACCCAGTTTGCTGAGCCAGCAAAAATTAAAAAAAATCGTAATAAATCGAAAATGGTCCTTTTCGAGTTGAAATTTGGCACGAATGTACCTCTCTGTATGACAAACAAGCCCGCCAAATTTCATTTTGATATTGGCCGCCATTTTGAAGTTTTTTTAAACTTTGACGGTCAATAATACTGAAATTACATATACGTTTTTGACTTATAAAACCTTCTGC
>KZ651156.1:981913-999902 GCA_001010745.2 Gerris buenoi | reverse complement strand
ATTTAAATACGAATCTAATGATATAAGCCGTTTTCCCGGGAAAAATCTAGTTCCTGAGATAATAGCTTAAAACGCGGATGGAGAGACCCCGGGTTCGATTCCTCGCCCGGGAGAAGTTATTTTTATGATATTTTTGATAAAATTTTCAATTGTAATTAAATGTACATATATGAGAAAGTTTGTTTGAGTTGTCTCGGACCGATTTTTTTTCTTCAGAATGTTTCGCGAGAATTTCCAAAAAATGCATCATATCTCAAAAACTAAATGAGATAATTGGACTAAGGAACAATTTTAAAGAGCATAGAGCTCCTTTCAGAACCACTCATTGATTTTCAAATTATCAGGGACAAGATCTAAACCAATTTTTGCACAAATGAAAAAAATTAATGTCCTCGAATGAAACCACAACACTTAGTGTTTTTAAAATTTTATTCTGAGCAAAAAAGTTCTAAAAATATTGTTCTGGAAAGGCTTCGTTTACGAGATATTTGCCAAAAATCATTATAATAAATATGTGTAGGGACACCCATTACGAACGAAGTCCCTTACACTTTTCATTAAATACAAATTATAAAATCTCACTGCTAACTACTTATTCATGGCGGAGATAGAAAAAAGACTAATTTAAAAGTAACTAAATATTTGAATCAAATTATAATCATTATTAATTATGGGAGACAAGCAGAGAAAAATAAAAAATATAATAATGATTATAGTTTGATTGAAATTGATATTTAAACTTTCCGTAGTATGAAGACTACCAAAACTTAAATAATTGAAATTCTAAATATTTGAGCTTAGTGGAGTTATTGCAATAAATATGTAATGAATATTGAGAAAAAAGTTAATCATGATAAGTTAATAGTTAAAGAAGATAATTGTAGTAGAATGAGTCCCAAACCCTTTTACNATTAATGTCCTCGAATGAAACCACAACACTTAGTGTTTTTAAAATTTTATTCTGAACAAAGAAGTTCTAAAAATATGGTTCTGGAAAGGCTTCGTTTACGAGATATTTGCCAAAAATCATTATAATAAATATGTATAGGGACACCCATTACGAAAGAAGTTCCTTACACTTTTCATTAAATACAAATTATAAAATCTCACTGCTATCTACTTATTCATGGCGGAGATAGAAAAAAGTCTAATTTAAAAGTAACTAAATATTTGAATCAAATTATAATCATTATTAATTATGGGAGACAAGCAGAGAAAAATAAAAAATATAATAATGATTATGATTTGATTTAAATTGATATTTAAACTTTCCGTAGTATGAAAACTACCAAAACTTAAATAATTTAAATTCTAAATATTTGAGCTTAGTGGAGTTATTGCAATAAATATGTAATGAATATTGAGAAAAAAGTTAATCATGATAAGTTAATAGTTAAAGAAGATAATTGTAGTAGAATGAGTCCCAAACCCTTTTACAGCCTACTCCATTTAAAATATGAATATTCCATGATAAAATATGGATAGATCAATTTAAATATTTTTTTTTCGGATTCACTCCCGACTCCCGGCCTCCAGACTCCAGACGCTCTAACGTGCCAAAGGAAAGTCGTTTTTTTTCGTATTTCTCGTAAACAAAGCCTTACTAATACCATATTTATAGCAACTTTTTTAATCAAAGTAAAATTTTATATAAAAACATTAAGCGTTGTGTTTCGTTCGAGGACTTTTTTTTACATTTGTACAAAAATTGGTTGAGATCCTGTCCGAATTATTTCACTCCTAGTAACATTAAATCCACCATAATTAAAAAAAATGTACGTTGATCTTAAACTTAAATTATACCACTCAAAAGCTTATTAAAAGAAAAAGTTTTTCCTGAATTTGTCACCTTTCTAACATTCCTCAATTAAGAGTAGAAAGCTCTGGAATATCATAGTCAAATTTAGTTTTTGAGATATTATGCATTTTTCTTGAAACACTCTGAAAAAAGAAATTATCGATATCTCAAGAATAATTGAGACATGGGCATATGCTTACTCGACATTATTTGTTGCACTTGCCAATAGAATCTACCAGTTTCGTCATCTGTATAAGCATACGAGNTTTCGCCTAATAGTTTTTTAAGACCCTAATTCAAACCGTCATTGCATGGCTTTCGCCTAATAGTTTTTTAAGACCCTAATTCAAACCGTCATTGCATGGCTTTCGCCTAATAGTTTTTTAAGACCCTAATTCAAACCGTCATTGCATGGCTTTCGCCTAATAGTTTTTTAAGACCCTAATTCAAACCGTCATTGCATGGCTTTCGCCTAATAGTTTTTTAAGACCCTAATTCAAACCGTCATTGCATGGCTTTCGCCTAATAGTTTTTTAAGACCCTAATTCAAACCGTCATTGCATGGCTTTCGCCTAATAGTTTTTTAAGACCCTAATTCAAACCGTCATTGCATGGCTTTCGCCTAATAGTTTTTTAAGACCCTAATTCAAACCGTCATTGCATGGCTTTCGCCTAATAGTTTTTTAAGACCCTAATTCAAACCGTCATTGCATGGCTTTCGCCTAATAGTTTTTTAAGACCCTAATTCAAACCGTCATTGCATGGCTTTCGCCTAATAGTTTTTTAAGACCCTAATTCAAACCGTCATTGCATGGCTTTCGCCTAATAGTTTTTTAAGACCCTAATTCAAACCGTCATTGCATGGCTTTCGCCTAATAGTTTTTTAAGACCCTAATTCAAACCGTCATTGCATGGCTTTCGCCTAATAGTTTTTTAAGACCCTAATTCAAACCGTCATTGCATGGCTTTCGCCTAATAGTTTTTTAAGACCCTAATTCAAACCGTCATTGCATGGCTTTCGCCTAATAGTTTTTTAAGACCCTAATTCAAACCGTCATTGCATGGCTTTCGCCTAATAGTTTTTTAAGACCCTAATTCAAACCGTCATTGCATGGCTTTCGCCTAATAGTTTTTTAAGACCCTAATTCAAACCGTCATTGCATGGCTTTCGCCTAATAGTTTTTTAAGACCCTAATTCAAACCGTCATTGCATGGCTTTCGCCTAATAGTTTTTTAAGACCCTAATTCAAACCGTCATTGCATGGCTTTCGCCTAATAGTTTTTTAAGACCCTAATTCAAACCGTCATTGCATGGCTTTCGCCTAATAGTTTTTTAAGACCCTAATTCAAACCGTCATTGCATGGCTTTCGCCTAATAGTTTTTTAAGACCCTAATTCAAACCGTCATTGCATGGCTTTCGCCTAATAGTTTTTTAAGACCCTAATTCAAACCGTCATTGCATGGCTTTCGCCTAATAGTTTTTTAAGACCCTAATTCAAACCGTCATTGCATGGCTTTCGCCTAATAGTTTTTTAAGACCCTAATTCAAACCGTCATTGCATGGCTTTCGCCTAATAGTTTTTTAAGACCCTAATTCAAACCGTCATTGCATGGCTTTCGCCTAATAGTTTTTTAAGACCCTAATTCAAACCGTCATTGCATGGCTTTCGCCTAATAGTTTTTTAAGACCCTAATTCAAACCGTCATTGCATGGCTTTCGCCTAATAGTTTTTTAAGACCCTAATTCAAACCGTCATTGCATGGCTTTCGCCTAATAGTTTTTTAAGACCCTAATTCAAACNAAAAAAAAATCCGCAATTGAACAAAACCAGGTTTAAAAAAAGAATCACCGCATTCACTTAAATTATATATTAATTGAAGTGAGCGAAACGAGCTTTATTATGAGTTATTGTAAAGAAAATTTGGGGGGGAGGGGGTAGGAAGCCTAGTCGAAACTATGTAGGGTGCCCGCACCACAAGTCCAGCCTATGGGCCTTCTGATCCTAGAAGCGGCCCTGGCTTTACTGCTTACCAGAATGACGTCAATGTACCCTTGATTTTCCGCTCAACACCATCTCATCTATAAAGGGGGCAACACACCTTCTGTTTATCTGTGCAGTTATCTGTCGTAAATAACTGCGAAAAAATCCGTAAGTTTATCTGAACTGAAGATGTGTAGTGTGTAGGGTGCCGTCCGATTTATCTTCACTTTTCTCTTCTTTTGGTTCTAAGGGTTTTCTTATAAAATTTACAAAATCGTTGCAAAAGATGGTATGAATGCACAGACTTTTTATCTGCGTGAAAACCTGTCCAAACTGCGCAGTTCACACAATTTATCGCTCAGAAATGACGTCACACGAGATNCTGATAGATTACTGGCAGCTAACAAAAGTCGACCGAAGGAAAGACGTAACCCCCAGTTCATAGCAATCAATAGAAACAGGTAACAAAGATCAAAATAACTCAAATAATAAAGAAAAAATCAAAAGTACCCCACGTAGTTCACACCAAAAGTTCACTGAGGGGACTTTCGACCCAAACCCTTCTTGGAAAGATCAAAAATATCAATAGCAACTATTAATTGCCAGACTCGTTTGAGCGAAGCTAGATATATGGAATTAGATTAGGACGCGAGTTGCGATTGACAGGGAGTTATGGAATTCCCAGAAGGAGGCCTATGCCCAGAAATGGGCCTAGTTCGTAACAGTCAACGAATTAAACTAAAAATAAGAAAAANTATTATTAAGAATTAGTAAGTTAAGAGTTAAGAAGTTTTAAGAATTAGTATTAACAAATATATTATATTTATTTTAAGTTGTTACGGCAATATTGAGGAGCAAAGTCAAGTTGGTCGAGGAGAGGTATTTCGCTTACACGGAAGAAGAGTTCATCAGAATATTTCTTCCTAATAGTAGATAGTTTTTCTCTTGGTTTTTGGTGAAGCATCTTATTTAAGTTTATAACTACATCTTTGTAATCTTCNAATTGTAGTAGAATGAGTCCCAAACCCTTTTACAGCCTACTCCATTTAAAATATGAATATTCCATGATAAAATATGGATAGATCAATTTAAATATTTTTTTTTCGGATTCACTCCTGACTCCCGGCCTCCAGACTCCAGACGCTCTAACGTGCCAAAGGAAACTCGTTTTTTCGTATTTCTCGTAAACAAAGCCTTACTAATACCATATTTATAGCAACTTTTTTAATCAAAGTAAAATTTTATATAAAAACACTAAGCGTTGTGTTTCGTTCGAGGACTTTTTTTTTACATTTGTACAAAAATTGGTTGAGATCCTGTCCGAATTATTTCACGCCTAGTAACATTCAATCCACCATAATTAAAAAAATTGTCCGTTGATCTTAAACTTTAATTATACTATTCAAAAGCTTATTAAAAGAAAAAGTTTTTCCTGAATTTGTCACCTTTCTAACATTCCTCAATTAAGAGTAGAAAGCTCTGGAATATCATAGTCAAATTTAGTTTTTGAGATATTATGCATTTTACTTGAAACACTCTGAAAAAAGAAATTATCGATATTTCAAGAATAATTGAGACATGGGATATCCTTACTCGACATTATTTGTTGCACTTGCCAATAGAATCTACCAGTTTCGTCATCTGTATAAGCATACGAGTTTTTTTAATTATTTAAAAGATAAACAAGAATTAATAAAAAAAAATCCGCAATTGAAAAAAACCAGGTTTTTGCTGTAAATGACCTCAAGAAAAAAATCACCGCATTCACTTAAATTATATATTAATTGAAGTGAGCGAAACGAGCTTTATTATGACGGTCCGGAATTAAATTTACGGGACACGTAAATTCCTTTTACGTGTCCAATCTTATACAGATTTCCAAGTTCCTTTTGTTCGCGATAACAGTGTTTCCCGATACAAAACCTTTTATCATTTATTTTACACTCTACCTAATCCTTTGGTTCAAGATATTTAATATTTTGCTTATCATTCATATTATCTTTACACCTATGACCAATGATTATTTATCATATTAAATACTCTCTTTCATTATCATAACAGTCAATACTTGTCTTGAATTGANGCCCCCCCCCCCCCCTGACAATAGGTATGGCGTCCATGCATGACGTCACACGAGGTAAAAAGTGTGTAGCCCCTGAGTTTATTCTATATCATTCGACGCTCACTATCGATACGCGCTTAGAATTACTCGATTATCGATACTACTGAGTTACGTGGTTAACCACTGCACATAGACAAATACAAATGTAGCGCAGCTCAACGGCTTCTTGAAAAACCACAAAGTGTTGATAAGCACTTTTTTTAAACAAAGAGAATCGACTTTGAATTCATGTGATTTGTGGTTTACGCCTTCCTTGCCACCCCCCCAAACCCCCTGTCCTATGATTCAATATCGAACACACTTTTATTATAACCCTCGATTCTCTTTCTCTGTTACCGGTTGTTGTTTTGTTGTTATCACTTATTATTATTGATAAATATTTAATCGTTAATGATCGTTCTAGTCACTAGTTAGTAAAATATTCATCGAAATGATCCGTAGTTTCTTGTTAGTTTAGAAAATTAGTTTATTTTATTTATAAAATGACGTGTTCGCTCTCTTGATAAAACTTTATATTATGAAAATGCGATTACTATACTGCCTTTATTAACTTAGCTAAATTGTTATCATTCTTATTACTAGGTAAATTGTTGTTATTATTGTAATTACCTCCTTGAAGTTCAACGTTTTTTAACATTTTTTAATTGTTGTTATGTCTGAATCCATGAAAAACATATTAGAAGATAGGAATCGTAGTAGTGATATATTATGGGCCTTTAGGAAACTCAAAACAGTTTATACTAACGATAACGTTCCTTTTTTATACAAGCATTGTGATGTATTAAGTGACGAAGTTTTAAAGTTGGTTACAGCTCAATGTTTAAGTGAGGTATGGTATTTGTTTATATTATTAGTTTACATATTATTTTGCTAATAAGTTGTTACGTCACCTGGATGTAGGGTTACAACTAAATTCATGTACATACCGTTAAACAAAGTATACATGCTTGTTTATTGTGAATGTATTGATGACAGTAATCTTCCTTATAATCTATCTATCTATATAATATATAAAAGTCAACGTATTTGTGTGGGCTAATTCGGAGTGTACGTGCCCCAGAAATTTTTTCGAGTTGGACCTCTACCTGGTTTATATACAGGAGGGTTGCTTTTCTTCAGGAAATGAGCAGAGCACCACGAAGCAGTGCGGAGCGGCTATTGCTAATTCAAGGGTACACATAATTTACGTTTCTTTGTAACCTATAACCAAGAGGAAGGTAATTTGTCCCATGGAGGTGACATTTTACATATCTCCATGGGGTCACTTTTTTGCTGCAACCCTCTATCTGGTTTATATAACATCTTTGGGCACGTCCAATCTGAATTTACCTTGTGTGTATGTTCTTAATACTACACATTTCTACAAATCTACAGTTTTAGTCAGATCTCGATGAAAATTTGCAGACTTGACCTTCAAGCAAGGGGATAATCACTGTCTATATGAATTTTTGAAATTCAAATTTTGGTAGAACTAATGAATACCCCAAATTTTTATCTACTCAAAACAGTGTGTTTCGAGCTTGGTTACTGTATTTAAAATCTTAGCGGAAGCTAGATTTTATTTGGTTAAACTGGTTTGTAAGAGTTGCCTTTGCTTTTTTTTATTGCTGATTAAATCATCACGTTTATTACCTATTATTATTTTATTTTCAGTAACTCTATTTTCTCATTGTGGGCACATTGATTTGTTATGTACAGTCAGATTATCCAAAGTTTTGACTTTTGACACTCTGATTGGCCAACCTAAATGATGAAAAAAAAATAAAGCCACTAGGCCTGTAGGAGAGGTGGGGCCGGTGACATTTTTGTTTGTCTAGTTGGCCCGACCTTCTAGAATTCAAGATCCTGACTTCTCATTGGCTCCCCACGGATTTTCCTGCGCTGTCAAAAGTCAAAACTTTAGATTATCTGACTGTAGTTGCGGGCGCATCTGTCACTTATTCCACAATGCTAGAATTACAAGGCTATATTTTAATTTTCTTACATTTACAAAATATATCGTCTTAGTCTGACACAAGAATTGTAGACTATTAGATATATGTCTGTCAGTCTGACATAAGAATCATAGACTATTAGGCATATCGGTGAAAAAAAAAAAACACTAAAAGTTAGTATGCGTAGTCTGATGGTTTACCCACTGACCGCCAATGTTTTAGTTAAACAAAAATTACCGGGTAACGGTGAGTGGGTGAGACTAAGAAGTAATACTGTACAGGAGACATATCTAAAGAATTAACCGAGCCCCACTAGCTTGGTTTAGACATCCTGAAGGTCAAAGTTTATGATATAGCGGTCTCAAAGACCAATGTGTTTGCTAAATGAATGAATTTGTGTTAATAATTGTGTTTGCTAAATGAATGAATGTGTTTGCTTAATGAATGAATTTGCTGCCATTTCAGGAAATGTATTTCCTCCTTCAAGCTACGTAGACTCTACGACTCTACCACAACCGTTGTTAAAAATAATTTTTTGTTTAGAAACTATAGTTTTTTCCCATTATCACATTAAACCATCTTAGTTTAAAAAAAAAATTAAATGTGTTATAGTACATTGATGAATGTGTTAATAATTATTCGATATAACTTTTATAGTATGTTCACTTCCAAGATAAATCAACAGAGTAGGTGGGCTTCTTCTACTTAAGAGTATTAATTTAGCTGCGTGGCCCAAAATGATTTGTTTCAATAGTTTTTAATCATACAGATTTGAAACGTTTTACGTCACAGTCCTAAATTATCTTTACAGTTGAGTTCCCCTCCTTGGTATATTCACATTGGATTACTTTGACACCAAAAATATTTGAAACCTTTTATAAATACATTTTTAAGTTAAGAAAAATCATTGGAAACTAAAACGGAACTTTATAACTCCATAGTGGAATCCACAGTATTGTATGGAGCTATTATGGTCTATGCGATACCTAAAACTAGTTGAGACTATCCACACTAACTTTTTTAAATGCCTTTTCTCTTTGCAAAAATCACAATTAAATATACACCACCTATATTTAAAATTGTGTTATAAAGCCGGGTTTACACAATCCAAGTTNCCTCTGATTCCAGGCCTGAAGATGTCCCTCTCGGGACGAAATATAGCCAATTTAATGAATAATTAATTTTCTACACTTTTATTACCCCTTTTCGACCCAACACATAAAAACCTTTATCTGATTTGACTTATAAATTTATAAATACAGTCGAACTTCAATACATTAAAATTGATGGTTCTCCACTTGTTTCGTATAGTTTAAAATATTGAATCCCAGCTTTTCGTGGCACTTTGCTGCACTCAAGAGAAATATTTACGCACGTTCACATTGGATTACTTTGACACCAAAAATATTTGAAACCTTTTATAAATACATTTTTAAGTTAAGAAAAATCATTGGAAACTAAAACGGAACTTTATAACTCCATAGTGGAATCCACAGTATTGTATGGAGCTATTATGGTCTATGCGATACCTAAAACTAGTTGAGACTATCCACACTAACTTTTTTAAATGCCTTTTCTCTTTGCAAAAATCACAATTAAATATACACCACCTATATTTAAAATTGTGTTATAAAGCCGGGTTTACACAATCCAAGTTGACTTTGACCAAATCAGTTTTGACACTATTTTGACGCAACTCAACTTGGACATCTAATGTTATTGATCTAAGGTAATCTAATAACATCTATGGATGTTATTTGATCTAAGTTGACTTATATGGCGTCAACCATATGATTATGACAAGAAAGCTGTCAAAAATGAGAAAAGACGTGAAAAGTTGTGATGGATTTGTTTATAAGAAGGTTATTGACAGCTTTTATTTCTTTTAAATTTTTGTTTTTATTCCTTTGCATCTAAATGATTTTTTTGACGAGTTCCCCTACTTAGACCAAGTATACTTGGATCGTGTAAACACTGCATCAAAAATTCATTTTTAGTTTGACCAAGTGGATTTGATCAAAGTTACTTGGTCCAAGTCGACTTGGATCGTGTAGACGTGCCTTAATGATTTCTTTTATCATGATCATGACAGATTAGAATTCAGAACTGATATTTGTCATGAATTGTTTTTTGTTAATTACACATTTTTACTTTTCCTTACCTTAAAATAAAAAAGTATTGCTTTATCTGTTTCTCAAACTTATTTTCTATAATGTTAATGTTGCTTTTTTAAAAATGCCTCATTCTTCAATTTTATCTTCTGTTTCTAGAGTGCTCCTGAAGATCATCAAATCATGACGGAAAAGATCAAGTTGATAATGGAAGAAATGCGTTGCTCTCATAGTCCGACTTTCATTCGTTTCCTTGGAATAGCATTTTCAAAACTATTAAAACATTTCTATTCTGGAGTTTATGTGAACGAAGAAGTTGTTGCGAAGGTTTGAAATCCAATTATTTTTATTAAAATATAATTTAAAGTTTTTTATATGCCAACTATAGAAATATAAGTGGTTAAAAGTTGGCTTTGTTTTGTGGATGATTCAAAAAAGTATTTGAGTTGCTAAAATATAGTTACTTAAGATTTATTTTCCTGGATGCGATTCCAGCAAGTCTCCCAGCAACTATTGCTGAGGACTTAGCTGAGCGACTCTTAACATGCAAACTCTTATAATTTTGCGCCAGCGACTATCTGTCACAGCGAGTCGAGTCTAGGAAAACGTATCTTTACTCCATGGCCGTAAAGGCTGGGGTAGTCCTTGGTCTCTTGATATAATGCCTTCCATCTTTCTCTGTCTTTTGCCATCCGTCTCCAACTTTGAGCTTCTAGGATACTCAATGAAATTATATGGATTTAAAATAATGCAAGCACACAAAAATCTTTTTAATCCCCCAAAATTAAGTAAAATATTGTACCTATTTACTTATTATTATGATAATCAATTAGGTAATAAAGAGCTTATTTTTAAAGGTAGGAGGAGTAACTGTTAATATTTTATTTTCTTGTGAATATTAATACTATTTTCCCCCTTATATTAATATTATTATTTTCCCCCTATATTAATTATTTATTATATTATTTTCCCCCTTATATTAATACAGATCAATAAAGCTATAGGATAATTCATTAGTAGTTTTGACGAAGATTTTGTGGTATTTAGATAACATTATGGTATTATTTGGTAACTGAAGAAATAAATACTAACGCACATCTAAGGAATAATCAGTGTATTGTCTTACCACAAGAATAATTACAATTTTTTTAAAACAAAAAATAAACATTTTTAAAACCGGTTTCGAACTTAACATAATCGTCAGTTGGTTGACATGTTCAGTGTAAAATAATCAACCAACTGACGATGTCGTTAAGTTGAAACCGGTTTTAAAATTTTTCATTTTTTTTTGTTTAAAAAAATTATAATTATTCTTGTGGTAAGACAATACACTGATTATTCCTTAAACTATAGGATTGCTATTTTGTATTTCACATACATTTTACAGTAAAAGGGGTATTGAAAATCCCTAAAACATTTTCCTTATTCTGTCACATACTTCCTTAAATGGGTTTTCTCTTTCTATTTGTTCATATAGTATGGATTAATTTTGTTTCTTTTTAAGCTTAAAACTGTCATCGGCAACTCTCCAGTTATATTTGTACCTTCTCATAGAAGCTACTGTGACTTCATTATTATGGCCTACGTTTGTTTTGCTATTGAAATAGAGATACCTTGTGTTGCAGCTGCTATTGGTAAGAATTAAGAAATAATGCATACAATTATTAAGTACAGTAGAACCTCGATAAGAAGTGTCTCAAGGGGATTAGGGAAACAGTCTTGTTATCGAGGTGCTCTTTTGGTTGAGGGTCGTGTTATCAAGGTTATTTTGGCTATCAGTCATTATCGAGGTTAATGGAATGTGGGGAGCGGGGTGGGGTTTTCAAGTCTAGACTTGTTCAAGGTCGACCCATTCCTGTATAGAGTCGTGTTATGGAGGTTGATTTCTCAAAACGACTTGTTATAGAGGTTCAGAGTTATGTTGTGAATTGGACAAAAATTGTGTTATTTAGGTTGTTTGGATAATAATAGTCTCCTTATAGAGGTTAATTTAACATTATGTGTTGGGAAAATCAAAGGGATTCTAAAGGGGATTTGAAAATTGCACTTTTAATTGAGGTTGTCGTGTTCTTGAGGGTCGTGTAAGCAAGGTTCTACTGTAATTACTTTATCAGTTGTGACAAATTATAATTATATTATGTAAACTGTTTTGCCGAACATTAGTTTAATAAAATACATTTCAGATTTCAGTTCTATGAATATGATTGGCAGTGTGTTGAGAGATTGCAAAGCTTTCTTTATAAGAAGAAATTTCCACCATGACCCATTGTACAAATCTATTTTTCAACGTTACCTTCAATATCTAATTGTACGAGGGAATTCACCCGTAGAATTTTTCATCGAAGGGACTAGAAGTCGAACTGGAAAAGCATTACCACCTAAATTTGGTTAGTTAAAAATATTTATGGTAATAGTTATTTGTGCAACTAGTGCACAAAGTGGCACTTTGCTGCACTCAAGAGAAATATTTACGCACGAGCCGCAGGCGAGGGCGCAAAGTTTTTTCGTGTGCAGCAAAGACATTTTAAGTTACAACTTTACAGTTAGTTTTTAATCTGTAAATAAAGTATAAAATAATAGTGTTCATGAACGTGCAATACAATATCAACTAAACCAGCTGTTCTGTGTATAGCCAGTATTGCTTGATTCAGCACCTGACCAGATCACCTTCAGATCCTGACTAAGCACTGTTATTATTTTTCATCATAACACTTACTCATCACATTTGCTTCTTTTTTAGATTGTCTATCTTTACTTTTTTATGTTTTAACATTTTTATATTTGATATACAGAGTTTTAATCAGTAGTTAGTTAAAAAATAATAATTTGTTGTCATTGGATTATTTAATCTTTGTTTAGACTTAAGTTCTTTATGTTCGTAAGTTGGAACACTAAAGTGGGGTAAAGTAAAATGAGTGCGGTAAAGTAAAGCGAGTGCGGTAAAGTAGTAAGTGCAGGAATATGCTATTTTGCGAACTTCTTTGAGTGCGATAACAATCACTTTATCAGTCAACTGGAGGAAAACATATATTTAAATTAAAAAAATAAATAAACCTTTATCTTATTAGTTTGTGGTCCCCTGTTAGTTTGAATGCTGTTATGTGTTGGGTCGAAAAGGGGTAATAAAAGTGTAGAAAATTAATTATCCTTTTCTCTTTGCAAAAATCACAATTAAATATACACCACCTATATTTAAAATTGTGTTATAAAGCCGGGTTTACACAATCCAAGTTGACTTTGACCAAATCAGTTTTGACACTATTTTGACGCAACTCAACTTGGACATCTAATGTTATTGATCTAAGGTAATCTAATAACATCTATGGATGTTATTTGATCTAAGTTGACTTATATGGCGTCAACCATATGATTATGACAAGAAAGCTGTCAAAAATGNTTACCTTATCAAAATAACTCTATGTATGTGTATTTATTTTTAAAAAATTTCTAATAGTTGAATTAATGTTTTAATTATGGTTTTATGTGATACAGGATATATGTTTATTGATGTGGCTTTTAAGTTTAATTGTAGACGACTTTTTATTTTTAAAAATGATTTAAACTTTAATTTTACTATCTTTTTACACTACATCAGCATATATCAGGCCTGAAGATGTCCCTCTCGGGACGAAATATAGCCAATTTAATGAATAATTAATTTTCTACACTTTTATTACCCCTTTTCGACCCAACACATAAAAACCTTTATCTGATTTGACTTATAAATTTATAAATACAGTCGAACTTCCATACATTAAAATTGATGGTTCTCCACTTGTTTCGTATAGTTTAAAATATTGAATCCCAGCTTTTCGATCGGATCTTATCCATATTTGTATGAATTTTGTTAGTTCTAGAAAAATTATTTTTGTCCTCTAAAAATACTTTTATATAGAGAATTCGTGGAACATAAAAAATTCCTTTAATAAGTTTTTGAAGAAGAATCTATTGAAGTTTGTTATAAGGAGGTCCGACTAACTAGTTTGTCGCTCTTTTGTTGATACATTGATTTATTGTATAATAATTGAGCTCTATTTCAGAGTGTTGATTGTTGATACATTGATTTAATTATTGAGCTCTATTTCAGAGTGTTGAGTAAGTAAATTTGTATAGTTTTTCATAGATATGTATATGACAGAGTTTGACTATGAATTTGCCTCTCCCAAAATTTTAGGCGACACAAACAACTGTCTTAAGAGTTGAGCTCGGGTGAAATTTAACTCTTTTCTTAATTCATTTTGATATGATTTTTCAGGTTTGTTGAAAACAATTATTGAAACATACATTGACAATGATGTTCCTGATATAATACTTCTGCCGATCGGTATTAGTTATGACAGAGTTGTAGAAGATGTGTTATTTTCATACGAACTTCTTGGCATTCCAAAACCACCTGAGAGTACTAAGGTTAGTACCACTTTATTCTAGATTATTATTAACTTAATGGGGAAAGAATCATAATAAATTGTTATTTTATTTTTTAAAATTTGGTATTAAAGTAATAGCTTGTTAGAATTCTTCTATACTCGCAATAATAATAAAAGAAACCATTTTAATATATCGAGGTGGGATCCTGAAGTGGGTAAAAAAAAATATACAGGGTGGGTCAAAAAAACCCACACTTTTTTGAACACTTTTATAGCTGAGTTTCTGTAGTAGATAGAGATATGGGGTTTGAAGGGTCTGAAAACTACTTTCTTGTCCTTTAAATTTCATATCTATAACTTTAAAAACGATTGGGTGAAAGCCATGCAATGACGGTTTGAAATAGGGTCTTAAAAAAAGTCGTTGTCCGGGTAGTGATCTTGTCTAGTGTTATAATTTTGATAGAATAAAAAATTAAAATTAAAGGTGGGGGGTTCTTTGTAGGTAAGTGGGAGGAGTCCCTCAGTGTTATAACAAACATTGAAGATGTGTTAAGCACAATGTTGCCTGAAGTCTGGGCAATCCTCTTGCAAGTATGAATTGTTTGCAAGGAGCGATGGGACGGGGTAACATCTTGTCTAAACGTGTAATTTAGCATTTGATCTTTTATTTCAGGCAAAATTGTGCTTAACCCATCTTCAACGTTTGTTATAACACTGAGGGACTCCTCCCACTTACCTACAAAGAACCCCCCCCCCCTCTTCCACTTTATGGTAATTTATTCTATCAAAACTTAAATACCACACAAGATCACTACCTGACAACAACTTTTAACTTTTTAAGACCCTATATCAAACTGTCATTGCCTGGTTTTCACCCTATCGTTTTTAAAGTTATAAATATGAAATTTAAAGTAGAAGAATGTAATTTTCAGACCCCGCAAACTTCATACCTCTATCTACTACAGAAGCTGAGCTGTAAGTGTTCAAAAAAGTGTGTTTTTTTTGGCCCACCCTGTATATTTTTTTACCCACTTCAGGATCCCACCTCAATATATAGAATCACAACTACGTACACGTAGATAGATCATCGAAAACCATTTCAATATAAATCAAGGTATATCTATTTTAAAATTGGTCCCGCTGATTTGCTTTTGAATCTTAATTGAATCAGATATGAATAATATGTGTTATTTTTTTACAAATTCAGGGGTTTTTCAAAGCACTTACTACTATGGATGAAAACTATGGAAATATATTCATTAACTTTGGAGAGCCTATGTATCTTAGATCCTACTTGACGAATCTTAATGTATTGTCATGGCCTGCGGATTCTGGTGGAATTTTGGAAATATTAGGCTTTCAAATAATTAAAGAGTAAACTACAATTTCTTATTTGTTATTGTAGCTTCTAGTGGATTTCCTTTAGGATATTTATTTTTTTTTTTTTTTTATTTGTTATTTCTGATTTTTTTTCTTTTTCTGATTTGCTTTTTTATATTTGATCAGACGAGTTATAGTATCATGTATTGCAGATGTATTCTTCTTGCAATGCCACATATGCTCTGATTATTTAGCTAGTTTTAACACATTTTTCCTTAAGGTACTCAGAGACATTATTTATTAAATTGATAATTCTACAAAGTTTAGCATAATCCTAAATATCAAAATTTGATTTTACTTAAAAATTAAAATATGAACTCACCCTGATATATTAGTTAATTAAATGTAAGTTATCAAATTTAATTTATCAGGATGAGTTCATATTCTAATTTTTAAGTAAAGTAAAATTTTGATATTACATTCTATTGTTTATTTTTTTACCTGATATATTTAATTAATATATCAGGATGAGTTCATATTTTAATACGGTAGAACGTCGCTTACACAACCCTCAATAACACGACAACCTCAATTACAAGTGCAATTTTCAAATCCCCTTGAGATTGCCTTAACACATAATGTTAATTAACCTCTATAACACGACTATTTTTATTCAAACAACCTCAATAACACGGATTTCTTCCAATTCACAACATAACTTTAAGAATTCAACCTCTATAACGTGACTCTATATTATGAATGAGGTATCTTGAACAAGTCTAGACTTAAAATCCCCGCCCATTAACCTCGATAACACAGATAGCCAAAATAACCTTGATAACACAACATTCAACAAAAAGAGCACCTCGATAACAAAACTGTTTCCCTAATCCCCTTGAGACACTTCTTATCGAGGTTCTACTGTATTTAAGTAAAGTAAAATGTTGACGTTACATTCTATTGTTGCTATTACGTTGCTTTTGTTAGGTTAGAAAAACCCATAGATTATTTTGTCTTACCTTTTTCTTTAATTTCTTCCTTCTTATTTTCAAACGTGAACAATTTACTGTAATCCGAATCTACCATAATTTAAATTAAAAGAAGATAAAATAAAATAATTAGACGATGCTAGATAATGCTAGTAATTGAGTTCAGGGTAATAAACAAATGGTTTATTAGTCAAAACATGTAAAACTGCTGTTTAGCCACTCCTGCACTGTAAGCAAGTTAGGACCTGCTGAATTTTTCCTATTTTGGCCTCCTAATTTACCACTCTTATTTGTAATGATATTAATGTGTTTTATTAAAGCCTGCTATCCACATAGAGTGCCCACTAGCTCCTAGCGGTTATAACCTTATCATAGGCTAGAATACTCATTATTTCTATGTGAAAAAATGCATGAATTTTGGATTAAATCTGTATTATGTTGATTATTATTATTTTTTTTTAAAGACGTGTTATATCTAACAAATAGATGTTGTTTATTTTAGATTTAAACATTAAAAATAGTTATACCAGCCCATAAAAACCAAGTTTTTATTATAAATCCTTTATATTTTTGCATTTTGGTTGTGAGGGGAATTATTGTATTAATTCATTTTAATTTTAAATAATTATTTAAAAATTAATTAATTTAGAATGCTTTTGTATTGGTAGAAATACGATATGCCCAAGTTTCAGCACGATTGGATGACTGGAAGAGGGCTCACTCGCCCTCTACAGACTTTGTATGCCTACCCACAATTAATTAATTAAATTTTTATTTAATTCTAATCATTTTTTATTTCATTATTTTTAATTATTTTATTTTTCATTTATTTTTAATCATTTGCATTAATGTATAATCGTCTGTACGATAAATCTACTACTAAACTACAGTGACTTTTATTCAGTCACGCACCAGATCCGAAGTATGCGGAAACGAAGTTTAAAATAAATATCGTAAAACATTACATATTCTGTGGTTATCTTTTAAACTGAGGATGTAGAAAGATTCAGACAAAAAGCCAAATGTTCTCGGTTATGCGTCTAAGGTATCCATCGGCAGGTATATAAGAGCCGGGGAAACCATATATGACCAGAGAGGTCCGAACCTACTAGTCAGTAACAGTCCTCATTGGACGACCAAAACATGACGAATACAGCCCAGGCTTGTACTCAAAATACTGTTCCAGTAAATAAATAGACTTCTTTTAGACTTTTCTCATATTAAATTTAGATTTCTATTATTAACGAATATATTTTGCAAATACGGCAATCAAACTACCTTTTAGACTTAAGTTAGCATTAAAAAAAGCTTTATCCTCTTAAAAACCAACAATTGTCTACAATAAACTAAGGCTGCATAAAAAAG
>KZ651156.1:921139-931233 GCA_001010745.2 Gerris buenoi | reverse complement strand
TTTTTTGGAAATTAATAAAGTACTTATGCATAAATTATTGTCCTTTCTTGGTTATTAATAAAATGCAATGCTTAAAGTAAACAAATAATCAATTCTCTTTCATTCAATTACAATAATAGTTGGAATAATATTAATGAAATAAAAAAAAAGTTTAATAATTAAGTTAATAAACTAATTTAAACGTATAAAACAGCTTCAAATGCTACTTAACGTATTAAATGAACGCATTAATGTCCATAATAGCATTCTAACAAGCTAAAGTTACGAATCAAACTAATAATTAGTTATTGGTGCAAATACAAAAAATTATATCTTGATTATGTGCATGCAAGCAATTAATTTTAATGCTTCAAAATGTCGTTATGCAACATCAGTATAATAATACTCTAAGTTTTAAAATGTGTATTATTATATTGAATATAAAATCTAAACCTGAAAATAAATAATGATTCACTAATTTATTTTTTAAACTATACTATTTTGAATTGTAGGGTGCAATTAGTTTTTTTTTCTCAGTTTGGACAAACGTAGTCATCTGTTTCTTTCATGATTCATGATTCAGTACGATTATATTACATAAACCTCTTCGGCAGCAAAGATAAAACGATGAAGACGAAAGAACGGTGATTATATCAACTAAATTAAATACTTAAGGGAGGGGGAAATACTTCAGGCCCGTACTTTAGGGGGGGAGTCTATGCTTAACTCCCAAAATTTATTTCCTGGCTTAACGCTGAGATTTAGGATACTAACGGTTTAAATCAAATTTTTCTGTTTAAGACGGACAATATGTTTTCCCAAAACATCGACTGAAAGTTTAAGCTTTATGACCCAGCTTAGTGCTGATTTTTAGTTTTGGGTTTTATTTACGATTTTACATGGTACAGAGGTTTAAACCTAATCATAAATCCAGGGATTAAGGGCATTTTCATCATTGTTGGTTTTTTTCTGTACACTCATATTTAAGATTTATTTAGTGTGATATGTTTGCCCAGAACTTTGACTAAAAGTTTTAGGGACCAAGCTTGTAGATAGGACTTTAGTACTGATCTTTAGTATTGGGTTTTATTTACTGACTTTACATAGTATAGAGGTTTAAATCTGATGGTAAATCTAGGGATTAAGGGCTTTAATATACATTTTTCTTCAAATATGTTTAAATAGAGTGTTATAGATTACCCCAAAAAAGTTCTATGAGCAGGGCCTTTTACTTTTATTTTATATTCTCATATAAAATATTTTAAAGAAATAACTATGACGGCACGGCGTGAAAATAAATTGATTGATTTAAATGTTTTATGTTTTGTGAGCCCAAAAAAGTATTTTTAAAGAAATGTCTTTCTGGTGATCTGTGGTCATACAGATAGAACCCCAAACTACTGACTCGATTTCGATGAAACTATTTTTCTACATTGTTTTGAAAAAAATCATATCCCGGGACAACATGATATCGCTCCTCCAGTGGTAACTACAAAATTTTGTAAAATTTAGAGAAACAATTGTTCGGAACAACTGATACGTCAAATGGAACGACAAATTATGTTAGTTTGCATAAAGTACGCCACAATCAGAATTTTTATTTTGTAATATACATAAATTCTAATGATTTATCTCTAATGATTTGTAAAATCTACTAAGTTTTAAGGATCTCCAGTAAAATTTAAATATTTGCAATTATGACGTTGCTCTACTACAGGAGTTATATTTGGAGGCTCCCCATAAAAATATGACTAATTGTGATAGAAAAAAAAAGATTTATATTAGATAGTCCTATCATGCTTTCCCGCATTTTTTAATTATTATCTATAAAGTTTATGATATGTAAATATCAGATCTGCATTATTGAAAAATAAAAATAATTCAACTATATTCAAAATTTCAATTACATATATTGATAATTGGTATTACCTTAAAATGACTTTTGACAGATAGTGAAAGGGTATAGAATTCTTGATGACATTAGCTGATGTAATATAACGTATAAATAATAACTCCTTGAGCATAAATTCAATTAGAAATTTTTTAATTCAATTAAATACATTTCTTTATTTATAATTAGTCTCATGTATACCTATATATCAGACGGAAATCTCACATTTTAATAGAATTAATATAATTATGGAGCTATTAATGTAGCTTTAGTCGTGAATAAGATTGTTTCGATAAGCACTTGTTTTCTTCCCGACTTGTAAATAAATAATAATATGACGTAAGTGAGAGAAAAGGTCTTAAAACATGAGAAGGTCGAGCCGAGCCCTCTCTGTATCCCCGGCCCGTGTAGTGCAGATCAGCTTTATTTAGTGGTTAGACCTCAGCAGTGTTAGCTATCGAGTGTATGAATCGGAAAGTATACTTGTTTTCTCGGAAATGTTAGAGCAGATATTATTAAGACTTTGGTAGTGCAGGTCACCATTACTTAGTGGTTAAACCACAGCAGTGTTACCTATTTAGCGTATGAATGAGAAAGTATACTCGTAATTTTGTCCTATCTCTGTTTTGAAACGTTTAGAGCAGATATTGTTAGTTGTTGTGAATTGGTAGTGCAGGTTAGCTTTACTCAGTGGTTAGACTACAGCAGTGTTATCTATTGTATGGGTGAATAGGAATGGATACTCTTAATCTCGGAAATGTTAGAGCAGACATTGTAAAAAATTTGGTAGTGCAAATCAGCTTTATTTAGTGGTTAAACCATAGCAGTGTTGCCATTTGTATAGGTGAATATAGGAATAGATACTCATAATCTCGGAAATGTTAGAGCAGACATGTTAAGATTTTGGTAGTGCAGATCAGCATTACTCAGTGGTTAGGCCACAACAGTGTTACCTATTGTGTGTATTAATTGGAAAGGATACTCGTGATCCTGTCTTATCTCTGTTCGGACCACCATTACTTAGTGGTTAAACCACAGCAGTGTTACCTATTGTATGGGTGAATAGGAATGGATCCTACTCTTAATCTTGGAAATGTTAGAGCGGACATTGTAAAAAAATTTCGTAGTGCAGATCAGCTTTATTCAGTGGTTAGACCACAGCTTTGTTACCATTTGAATAGGCGAATATAGGAATGGATACTCATAATCTCGGAAATGTTAGAGCAGACATTGTAAAGAATTGGTAGTGCAGATCAGCATTACTCAGTGGTTAGGCCACAGCAGTGTTACCTATTGTGTGTATGAATGGGAATGGATTGGATACTCGTAATCTCGAAAATGAGCAGACATAGTTAAGAAAGTGAAATTAATGATCAAAAATTAAGTTATAATTACAAACATTTGTGGCCATTCTGGCCACAATTACTGGCTGGATGTGGCACGCTTAGCTAGTTAACGCCTCTACGTTTCCAGGTTCTTAACTAGTAAAATGGCTAAAACAGTTTGGCCCTGGCCGTCGAATTGCCGCCAGAGATGCAGCCTCCATTGCGGTCAAGGTAAATCGACACCTTGTGAAAACAGTTCCATTCTATAAGCCTGTGTGTGTCTGTATGGATTGGAAACAAAAGAAAACCCTAAAATACGTCGTTGCCTTATTAACAATTCCGCTTCTAAATAACAATGTTTAAAATCGTTAAAAAAATAAATTATTCTAACAAATGCAAATCACTATTTCGAAATAATAAACCTATTTTTAGTTTGAAACTAGGAGAGGAAAAATAAATGTTTTTTTAAAGAAATGTGTTTTTTTAAGCAACGGAGCAAGGAGCAAAATATAAAGATTTCAAAATAGTTGGGAACCCGCGGGTCCGAGATCAAATCTCGACTCTATGGGAAGGTTAACATTACTTAATTCTATCGAATTAAACAAGTCTAGACCAGTGCCTTACTTGCTTATCAACGGATTTACAAGCGTATCAACCTTAAACCTACTAACAATGGCAACTAAACTGTGGGAAGGTTAGACCGATGTTGACACGGCTTATCAACGCCTAATTTAACGCTTAAATTTTAAATTATAGTGGAATCTGACTCCGTGATATCAAGCTGGATCAATCAAAATTTTAAGTACCTAATACTTTGCCCCAAATTATAGTATGGCTTAGTAAGTAGGGTTAGCAACGAATTCGGCAGGGAATTACCATATTGAGCTATTCTGTAGACCGTAATTCTGAGACCGTAAATTAGCCGGTTCAAAGAAATATGCTGACAAAAGTGCGATTTTTTGCCTCATTCATCTTTAATTATTATCATTATGAAGACATTCTATGATATCTTCAAACTTTAAAATTAGTTTGACCTTATTTGTCAGAAGCGTAGCTAGAATTTACAAAAAAGAGAAGTTTTACTGAAATTTGGAAAACTGTAGTTCATGCCGTTTTGGTATATTTACAGACTCCAACAAAGATAAATGTTATTTTTTTAATAAAATATTAACAATAAAATGAAATTTAGGCATATGTTTTGCCCTTTAAAGGCATATAAAATAGACTTTTTCTAAACTGAAATTTTCTCCTCTTTTCTACGGTATCTTTATTGTAGCTCTATCATTATTATTTTAGGAGCAACGATCGATGATTTAAAGTATAATAGTCGTACCTAGGAAAATAACAACAACAAAAAAAAATATTGAGGCTACTGAGAACTAACCCATGGTATATATAGTGTTTTTTTTGTTGCAAATGATGGGTAGAATCTGCCCTCTTCGTTTTTTACATCTTCGACCAAACACCCTGTATATTCTTCAGTAAGAGTAGACGAAGAAATAGGAATACGAATATGTATATAGATTTTAGTAAATTATTTATGAAATTGTTAACCACTTCACACCTTCACTTAGCTAAAAATGTTATAGGTCCTTTTTATTACACATTACGAGCAATATTGTATAAGGAGACAACAGATTAAAGGTAAACGGAGATTTTAAACGGCCCGTTATACCTTCGATTGCACTCAGGCCGAATTTTTTACTCGGTTCCACATCTCAATATTTTTCCATATTAAATTTGATCTGATTTTTTTAAAGCTTTCTACCATACAATATTATTTCCTTTTAATAGAACATCCATCAATCCATCACACGTATAAATGTATCATTGGTAACCCATGATTGTATTATTTGTTTCAAAGAAATGTAATTATTTTATACTTGAATGGTTGTTGTTTTGTAATGTTAACTTCCGTCGTTAACTAACTGTGTACTGTGTTCCTTGTTTTCCATTACACATCTTATTTTTACTATTGTTTCATTTATCGTTACTTCTATTTACCGCTATTTCACACTCGTCGCTTGTTTTCTACTTTGTTCTGTTATTTATTAATAACTAATAATTTATTTACGTAAATTAATTTAATTTAATTTTTTTTTTTTTTTATCGCCAATTACTCTAATTTACATCTCTAACTCTTTACATTCGTATTACAACCTCGATATGATCCGTCTTCTTACTTGTTATTTTAATAATATTCTATATTTCGCAACTTTAATTTCTGTCAACATCAAATATCACCCCTTTGGTAATTTTTTGGTAAATTGACCTTTGTAATGAAAGAAAATAAAGTTACTTTTAACCATGTCACATTAAGTAATCGTTATTCTCTTAATCTTGCTTATCTTAGTATAATTAACTAACAATAGTAATTTATTCATGTTTTAAAATTGAAATATGCGTTTACGTTAAGATTACCATTCGTTCTGATGTTATATAACAATAAATGTTAGGATAGTAAGAAGCAGTAAAAAATACAAAACAATATATATTATATATATATTTCCTTCTTCTAGTCTAAGTAGTGGTATGAATGATTTTATTTTCGGGGTTAGTAGAATAAGCAATAAGCATCCTAGTTAGAAATGCATTTCATTCATATTACAACCTTGAAGAAGAAAATATATTTACTTCTTCTAGTCTAGGTAGTGGTATGAATGATTTTATTTTCAGGGTTAGTAGAATATAAGCAATAAGCATCCTGGTTAGAAATGCATTTCATTCATATAACAACCTTGAAAAAGAAAATACATTTCCTTCTTCTAGTCTAGGTAGTGGTATGAATGATTTTATTTTCAGGGTTAGTAGAATATAAGCAATAAGCATCCTGGTTAGAAATGCATTTCATTCATATAACAACCTTGAAAAAGAAAATACATTTCCTTCTTCTAGTCTAGGTAGTGGTATGAATGATTTTATTTTCAGGGTTAGTAGAATATAAGCAATAAGCATCCTGGTTAGAAATGCATTTCATTCATATAACAACCTTGAAAAAGAAAATACATTTCCTTCTTCTAGTCTAGGTAGTGGTATGAATGATTTTATTTTCAGGGTTAGTAGAATATAAGCAATAAGCATCCTGGTTAGAAATGCATTTCATTCATATAACAACCTTGAAAAAGAAAATACATTTCCTTCTTCTAGTCTAGGTAGTGGTATGAATGATTTTATTTTCAGGGTTAGTAGAATATAAGCAATAAGCATCCTGGTTNTATTAATTTAATATTTACTTAATAATTTTATTTATTTGTATAATAATATTAGTAATTTGTTAAAAATTATATAAGTATCCGGCGTCAACAAATTCAACCGTTATATATTTATTTTCTACATACATATTTATGCAGTATTCATTTATATTTAGCTGCATTTAATTATAAATTTTAATTTAACTTCTTTGACACTTTAATAATAATCTATTTAACTTCGAGGTTAGTGATAAATTGTTTTGGCTTTATATAAGAGCGGTGTTATTAAGCGAGACAATTTATCCCAAGTACATTATCATAATGGTTTCAACAGGTTGCTAAGGGTCGGTAAAGGGTTAAGGAAAACAATGTTTTGCAAGGGCAGAGTCGATAGTCGAGATAATTAGATTATCGATTCGTTGCTATGTCGACGGTTGCCTGGCAGTCCCTAGGCAACCAACCCCGCATCTCATTTCATCTTTAAATAACCCCCACACCCCTCTTTTACAATTTGTCAAATCAATTCAATGCGTAGTTCCTACATTTGATTTGCAAATAATAATTTTTTGAATTTTATTCAAAACATTTACAATCTGGGATATTTTACCTATAGGGTAAAGGCACCTAATGTGGCATAGCGTTTTTCGGCAATAGGTTTCACCCCCCCCCCCCAAATAGAAAATTTTGTAGCACAAAATAATCCTGGTGATAGATTGATTATCTAACTATAATGGGCCAATGTTACAATTACTTAACATTTAACACAAGACTACTGAGATTTTTTAAAAGGAAAAAATCCAAAAACGACGATGCAGCATTTCCTCTCTTAATATGGCATACCAAGGAGCCCCGATATGAACTCACTGCAATGATCTGGTTTTTATCACCGTATTTATCCAAAATAGTTATCTTTAGTCATTTTAAGAAATTAATATGTTTATCTATGAAATGCTGAATATTGAATATTAGATCGCATCGGCGTAAAGGCACCCTTTATATGGCATAGGCCTTATTTGGGACAATTTCATATGCCATATTTGGGAAAATCACTTTTTTCACATCAGTTTTTCCATAAAATNATTACATATTATATACATATTCCATTAAATGTAATTAATTTCTAACTATATACTTATTCCACTAACTCTACACATAAAATCATTCTTGAAACAATAATTATATTCACTTGCTCAATGTATTTATTGGAATATATATATATTTAGAAATTAATTACATTCATATTAGTACCTTGAAGAAGGAAATATATTTTCCAAAACGGCGGTAAACTAAAACCACGTTTTTTATTTTTGACTCATCCTCGTTATCCTAAAATGTATTTACATATTTTTTTATATTTCTTTTGAGAACCAAGTACTTTTTAAGTTCTAGTTAGAAATACAATATGCTTCATTTGTATAAATTGAAATTTGAAATACGTGTTGCGAAAAATAATCTAGACAACAATAAGAAGCTAATTAATTAAATAACTAATAAAGTTTAATAGCTTTATAATTGCTCGAATTAAATATATAATGCATTAAGCTAGAATTTAATTGTTCAAACTAATCTTACCTTGTGAAATCACTGGTTTTTGGACAGTTGCTCGAAAATACGAGAACAAAAGATAGCTGATTCTGCCTAATGTTGTGCAGGTCTGAAACCAGTGTATCCTGAGAGAGCACTGGTTGATTCTTGAGTAAGGGCCCTATTAAAAAGCACGATGCGCCTGATCGGATGTCTAGCCGGCGCGCGCTACCTTGTCCCTCCCTTCCTCACTAGGCACTTTGTGAGGCAATATCTTTTAGCCTCACTGAAAGCGGGTTGTATTTCACATAAAATGATATCCCATAGAAAATAGTTTCATTTTATGAAACCCCTATACATCTTTATAGAAGAAAATTGAAAAACTATTTCTTCATGAACCTTTCTTTATTAACGTGATTTAAAAAGAGGTTGTTCCTACAATCACTTTCTTCATTAACGTGATTAATAACAGGTAATAATACCTACAGTTAAAGGAACAATTATAACATCAATTTAAAATTATATTCTGATAACAAAATTTATTATCATACAAGCATATGCTTTTCACATTTCTTATCACAGAATTTTATCAAAAATAATTATTATCAGCAATAACCACTTTTCCCAACTTTGATTTGATGGTGAATGAAATACCAACATTTTATTATATATTATAATTTTAAGCTGGTTAAAACATGCGCTAACATTGCATTGTAATAAAACATCGTTAGGTTGGAACGGATTTAGGACTATAATTCACACCGTATTGAAAACATTCAATGAAACCTAACATTTAAGTAACCTTCCTGTTGATATGTATGACGATTGACATTTGATTTTGATTTGGCATGTCATACAATCCAGTAATTGGCAAATGTCAGAGGATCGTTGAGACCATACTGTAAATGGCTCGCAAACGATCCGTGCGCGGGTTGAAACGTTTGGAGGACGGTATGAAAATCTGTTCCTAATCGGGTTGGAACGGCTTTAATCCCTTACGCATGCCCGTGACGATCCCGTGGACGGTACATAGCTTGTTTGGAGCAAACCTATAATGTATTTAATTTTATAGCCCTCCACTTGTAAACATTCCTATCCTGAGCGGCCGGTAATGATCCATATTACAGCCCTGGGGCCAGTAATAATGTAACTGCGTGCCAGTAACTGCGGTTTGTTTTGGTAATGATTTAACCTTAAAATGCATTTATTGTTTTGAAGATTGCGGCAAAATAGTTTTTTGTAGTTAGTTTACATGTGGTGGGCGATAAAATAGTGTACGCACCACGAGCAGTAAGCGCTATGACAGGCCTCGGGCGTTAAACGCACTCGTGCTTTCAAACTTGGCCCTCGGCCTGTAATAACGCCCTTACTGCTATAAAAAAATAACTATTATAAGCCCTTTGTTATACCTCTGTGCTCTACGCCCTACGGGCAGTTGAGCCTGGGATTTAGTCATCCATAGATAAGAAAAGATAAAAAATAATATAGTCCTGAAAATCCTCGGACAAACTTTCTTGTAATTTAAAGCTAGCATCTAATAATCCTAAATGTTATTATAAATTAAATAATATCCACACAAAACTTTAGCGAAATGATGAGGAAATATCAGGCTCCATACTAATGCACTAAAATCAAACGCTATATTTCGATTTATCCTTCTTTACAATATTTTCTCTCATGTATTCATGTAAAAAACTACGCACATGTATGTTTAACACTAGGCATCGCGTGGCTCTATCAATGAAGTGAGTGTATTGCAATAACATATGATTCGTGAAATTTGTTTATCATGATGAATGTCATAGTTGAAGATAAGTGCAAGAGGAAAGTGTAGGGATAGAGTGGGGGTACTCGGTACTAAGCTTGACTTCCTAAGCAAACCTATACTCTACACGACTATAAGAATCTTACCATCCCCAGTATCTTTAAACAATTATAATAAAATGTATCACTTCATTACTCAAATACTACTGCTTGTATCAAATTGAAATTTTACATACTTGTTTCAATCGTACTTTAGACGATGTCGATGTTTATGAAGTTTTATTAAAATCGTTTCATAACAACGCATGATATCGGTAAAAAGGTTGTTTTCTCTATTTTAAACGTTTAGGTCCGCTTTAATAGTTTTAGCGATCTTTATTAATTCATAGCGGTGTCGTTGTTGGTTTTACTAAAAAATGT
>KZ651156.1:831246-841721 GCA_001010745.2 Gerris buenoi | reverse complement strand
TGTTTAGATCTTCTCTAATATTCGAACTCACCAGAAATGTCGGTGTTTAGATCTTCTCTAATATTCGAACTCATCAGAAATGTCGGTGTTTAGATCTTCTCTAATATTCGAACTCATCAGAAATGTCGGTGTTTAGATCTTCTCTAATATTCGAACTCACCAGAAATGTCGGTGTTTAGATCTTCTCTAATATTCGAACTCATCAGAAATGTCGGTGTTTAGATCTTCTCTAATATTCGAACTCATCAGAAATGTCGGTGTTTAGATCTTCTCTAATATTCGAACTCATCAGAAATGTCGGTGTTTAGTTCTTCTCTAATATTCGAACTCATCAGAAACGTGGGTGTTTAGATCATCCTTAATATTCGAACTCTCCAGATAAGTAGGTGTATTGACCTTTTCTAGTATTTACTCAACAGATATATCGGTGTTTTTTTAGATCTTCTCTAATATTCGAACACACAAACACATCAGAAATGTCGGTGTTTAGATTTATACCAAATCATAATATACGTAAGTATATAGACCTTCTCTAATATATTCGAACTTATCAGATATGCCGGTGTTTAGATCATCTCTAATATTCGAACTCTTCAGATATGCAGGTGTTTAGATATTATATACGAACTCAAATATACGTTAGTATTTAGACCTTCTAGAGTTAGTATTCGAGTTAGTATTCGACCTCACCAGATATGTAGGTGTTTAGATCTTCTCTAATAATTGAATTTATCTGATGTGTCGTTGTTTATAATATCTTCTCTAATATTCGAACTCGCCAGTTAGCCGGTGTTTAGATCTTCTCTAATATTCGAACCCTCCAGATATGTCGGTGCTTAGACCTTCTCTAGTATTTGAACTCATCAGTGTTTAGATATCACCAGATTAGCGAGTTCGAGTACCCTATCCTTTCGGCTATGCCGATCTTCTTATACCCTTTTGACTATACTTCAGTTAGCCCATCATCAATAAAGTGAGTTTTATTCAATCAGTTAAGGAATTACTATAACTCTTTAAAATTAAAATAATTTCTTATTATTAGTTTGATAATTAATACACAATTGAATAAAACTGGTTTAATCTAAAATAATCTATAATTGTCTATCACCAATCAAAATACAAATTAAAATCAGACGATTGTTTAAGTCTTTCGACTATTTTCCATGAAAGTAATTCAAATATTGAGTGAAGAAACAGGTGTTTTTAATAAGTACATAAAGTAGGGTAGGTAGGGGGGCCTCTGAAGTCAATTATGAGACCACAAAATATCGGTCAGTACAACCAGTTTATTATTAGTTTGAATACTAACGAATTATTTTATACTCTTCGTAATTTGCATTTTGAGTGTGGATAAACTGTAATCTTTTAGTTAATTATATATAAAGAGTCATTAAGCCCGTGGAAAAAGGCTTAATTTTATATTATAAAAAAAATAAAATTAAGATAATTAATTTAGATAGGTTATTATATCTATTTGAAGACCAACAAATCAAAACAATAATTTATTTTTATTGGAATAAATTTGGTTGCCTTAGCTTAGCAATAACAAATCATTTCGAGGTGAGTCATCGCCGTCATCGGGACACATCTCGATTATATAAATGATAATTAGAAAGATGTAGGAAGCTATGAACTGTTGATAAGTGATTTGTGAAAGTAATCAAATTAGCATTCTTGAGGTCATATTTAAAATATAAGTCTGAATGTTTGTTATAAAATTATTTCAACATAAGAGGAATCGCTTAGCAAATTTTTGCAATTTCAGTGGCATACTAATGCTCAATGCCCTGAGTGAAAGTTATGATACAATATATTACAAGTTACTATACAATTCATAAGTTACGAATATGTACAATATGTAAGTTACGATACAATATATTCGTTTTATCAATCAAATTTGGACTTATATATCAATCAGTTACATACATACATATACTGTTACATGAATAAATGTTAGAATTTAATTTCGGAATGTCAAATTCATTTTTTTGCAATTTCTGTATTTGAATTTAAGTCAGTGGACTTTAAGTAGCCATATAAAGTCAATACCGCTTACGCAGATGCATTATGGCCCCTATACACGATCAAACATTTTGCGCAAACTTCATAGGTTTGTTCCAACCACACCTCAAACTAGTTTCAAACTGTACGACGCATGTGCATTAGCAAAAAACGTTCAAATGCGTCGGACGTTCCAAACTAGTTTGAAGTGTGGTTGGAACAAACCTCATGTTCGCGCAAACATCAAACCGCCAAACACAATGTTTGCGCAAACATTTTGACCGTGTATGGGGGCCTTTGGAAGTGAGGCATACTGTACATCCTCAGTACTGCAATCAATGCTTCATTGCGTTGTAACTAAACTATGTAACTAATGTATGATGTAGTAGTCGAAGTATAATGTTGTAAGGACACTTGGAACCTTGTCATTTTACTTTCGTTACATGGTGGCATGTCATCACATCGATCAAGGTGTAACCTAAGATGGCGGATGGTGTTGAAGTAGAATTTGGTTTAGGGTTACTGTGTTTGACTTGAACTCTTGGTTATTCTTATTTACTTGATTTCAAACAGATATTTCTTTTCCTTGACTTTAAAAGTAGAGAACTTTATTTTCTCGTGAAACTTAATTATATAAATCTATCCTAATGTAATGTTTGTCTCTAAGCTCATTATTTTATCTGTTACTTTTTTTCAAAGATAAGTTTTTTAATGTACAAAGTAAGTTAACTTGAATGGTAACGACCTTGAGCAATCTTTTATTATAATTTGAAGTTATATAAGTAAATATTTTTCAACCTGTAATTGCTCTGTTATTTAATCTGCATTACTCTTTTCTTATTAATTGTAATTTCTTTTTTATTCTCTCTCTCTCTTGAATTACCTTCATTAAATGAATGATGACCAGACTGAAATTGAGTTTGAATTGCTTTGCAGTGATGAGGGAGTTTGTACTGACTATGATAAACAAGTTATTGAAAAGGGATTATATTGCTCTATAGAATTGCCGTTAAATTGTATGCGCGTGGGATGTTAATCCCTGCTATCATATCCAGGAGACAGGAGGCTGCTTCAATAGCATGGAAATCAATAATTACATCCTATATATAGGCAGGGGGAGGTTTATGGGGAGGGTGAGATAGGGTTGGGTCTAGCTAGGGGGGTTGGGAGAGAGGTCTCTTGCAGCTACCTCTTACGGATTCCCATCTTCCTGGTAAAGGGAGCAGGTTTCAGCTTCCCTGGAAGCAGGTTTCATCTCCGATTAGAACGTGAAAACCGCACTATATTGTCACTCTATAATGCATAGGTTATAAGGTTTTCACGAAAAGTTTCATCAATATTATTTTTCCTTTGAACTATCGTGTTTTGTCTCTCCACTCTGTCTTGATTATGCAGAGATGTCTTAACGATATCAAGACATCCTACAAAACTAATATTAATAAAGAACTCAGAACAATGATCAATTGCTTAAAATATCTCCACCCTTTGTGTTACCATTAATTCGGTGAATGACTCCATCATGTAATTCTTAGTATTTTCAAACCAACATGGTGTATTGCCGTCAATATTTGAAATCGTTATAGGGAAAATTTAAAGGAAAGGGTCGATTTTCACTCCTGAAGCTACCTCCTTCGTTTTCTTACTTTCCTGTTAGGGCATCGTGGATAAAAGCGCCAAACGTGCTTTCATCCCTGAATTCAATGTAGCATATCCGATGAATTGACTTCAATGTCTATACTTAAGATTAATATCTTTCAACATACGCTGCAAGTGGTAACTATTACACAATTTATTAGCAAACTATTGAACCTACAGGATGCGTCTTTCAATCGTGTAGCTTGTTTAAATTTAAAAAGGCGCTCGTGGCGTGGTATTATTTCGTCTTCTGGCCGCTAGGGGTCAGCTTAGTCACGATTCGCAGTTTAGCCAGAAATGATTGAATTTAAAGAAAGGAAAGCTCAAACGCTTCCTTATAGCCTTTACTCTCTTTCCTGTAACCTCCCTAATTCCAAATCTCTCTTATAATAATATAGGGTAGGTGGGGGCAAAGGTCCGCATGGGGTAAATGTCCGAAATGATTTAAAAATGGGAGGGAAACTACTTTTTAAAGTGGGACTGGCAACACTCATTCCTTACGTTGAGGCTTTGCTCCTGTATAGTTATCTTGATTTAGTTTGTACTGTTACCAAGAAATTAATATTATAGAATTAATATATAGTTTATATATTAATTATTATAAATCAATATTCGTATTTTTGATAAAGTTGTACCAAACTGGTGCAAATGGTTCTAAAATTGTGCTAAAGTAGTGTAGAAATAGACACTTGTTTTACCTTCGTATATGTAGTTACCTTCGATAGGTTACTATATTTATATGATTTGATAAAATGAGGCAAAGATCAGCACACTGAATGGGGCAAATGTCCTAATGTAGACTCATTTCCCATTTAAAACGTTTAATTTAAAGATTAATTAATTTTAGTTACTTCTGGTAAACCGTAAAAGAAATAGTTTTTAATTTCCAGAGTGTACAAGAGAAAGAAAGATTGTTTGCGCCCTTTAAACCAGCAGATCCTGGATGAAAAGAAAGGAATAATTAAAAAGGGCTTCTCCATTTACGATACTTAATATTAATATTGTACCTAATATGTTTTCTTTATCGTTCAATATACATGTTCTTTTATGAAGTATTTCACTTTCTTTAACTATTAATTAATTAATACCGAATAGGATAAAGGTCCGCAAATCATAATTTTGGTAAAATGGTGTCCCAAAAATGTTGAGAAATTTTTGGAGCAATGAGAGATGGGAGATTGCTATATAGATTGTTGACCAAAATTCACCGGTCATTTAGAAATTTTTAAAATTAAACAAATGCTCAAAATCAGCCCTAAACCAAAAAGTGNGTATGGCTGTAAGCTGCCTCCACATTTAAAACATTGATTTCACGTATTATTATTTATTTTATTTTATTTTTTTTATGAGAAAAACATATCGTATTACGTTTCGATATAAACAATATGGACTATATACAAGTACGTAAATTTATAATTTTAAGGTAATTAGCATGTTACATTATAACCTTTTTACTTTTAATTTTATATGAAGCAATAAATTGATAAGCTAATGTCAGTCAACGACCTAAATTTTTAATATAAGTTGCGGAATGCTGTGATTCGTGAAAGGTAGTGATGAACAAATCGTGACGAAAAATTCCATTTTTTTTTCTTAATCAAAAATGTCCCTACCTTGTTTTTAAAGAACCTAATTTGTAGGTTTATTATTGCAATTTCGGATTAGTATTTTATTATTAATCTTAGAGCATGCCGGATATAAATTTAACTATGGATATTTTTGATACACAGAGCTTTAGCGTTTTAGGTTGCTACAATTAAATTTGGAGTAAATTTAAGATAATATGTATTATAAAGAAAGTAAAGAGCTGTAGCTATTTAAGTTGCCACGATTCAATTTGGAGTTAATTTAAGATAATACGAGTTTTAAAGAAAGTACAGAGCTGTAGCGATTTAAGTTGCCACGGTTAAATTTACTGTAAATTTAAGATAATACGTGTTTTACAGAAAGTACGCAGTAGCGATTTAAGTTGCCACGGTTAAATTTGGAGTTAATTTAAGATAATAAGTGTTTTAAAGAAAGTACAGAGCTTTGGGCCATAAGAGGCCAGCAATGTTTTATTTGAAGTGACCTTAAGTGAACAAGTGTAGATTAAATGCGCTGTATGTTTTCAAAAAAGGTTATATCAAACAAAATTAAAACTGCAACTCAAAAAAAATATTCTTCATACATAAAAAATATAAATAACTAAAAGTCAGTTTTGAGATTGCGTAAGTTATAACAACAGTTTCCAAAATGTTTGAAATTGAAGTGCGAACCATTCTTTACGTAAGGATATCGGATTGGCTAAATGCTCTTTCTTATATTTAGTTTTCGATTTCGTTCGTCGAGGAAATAAATGAAACTTTTAAATTGAACTTAATTATTATATTTTGTTTTCCAAAATTCCCGGTTGAAAAAAAACACAATCTATAAACAAGTTGTTTTATACGTGCTTTAAGACTGTTATTGAAGAATATAGAAAGTTGTTTAGATTTACTTGGTTGTTTATAATTGATAAGCACCATATAGCCTGTATAGAGGTTGTAACCCAGTGAGATTCCTAAGGGTGATCTATTTACGGCGTTAACTAGATTCTACGTGAGATCGGTTCCAGTCATAGAGTCGACGAGGTCAGTTAAGTGTTATCGTTTCCCCGTGAAGCATGTACGGAAAGGTGAAACTTGAGTGGAGAAACGTCCTAGAAGTTCCAGATTCCCTAGATCGGGACGCGGGACGATCCACAAACCCCTCTTGAGATCTTACCTTTCACCGGACTACCTGATTCTACAAGTTGTAGCGTTCATTTCCTGTCTTTATATTCGTCACGACAATTGGTCCTCACTACCTTACTAGTATTGTATCGGACATTTCCCCGTTTCGTATCTCTTTGAGTATTGAATGGATATGATTCAATTGGATATTGTGTTTGTAGTCTAGTTGCATTGATTTTCAAGTGACAACACGTATAATGTCAACAACTGCTAACGAAAGTACGGATTTCAGGTGAAACTACTCATAATGTAAACACTTATGCATTCAAATGCCACGTAACAACCACACAATAAATTAAAATTACTATTACCGATGTACCGTAATATTGTATGCAATTTTATTGTTGTTATGCTATGTTGTATGTGTTGCTATATTATGTTTATATTTTATATTATATTAAAACCTATAAGAAATAATTTATGTTGGTATAAACCTTAAAACTAACCTACATTATTTATTTATTTAGTTAGAGTAAAATAAGAATATTATTTAGCTTAATAAAATAATGTCAAGGCCCCCATACACGTTCAAACATTTTGCGCAAACATCAAACAGCCCCATACACGGTCAAAATGTTTGCGCAAACATCAAACAGCCCCATACACGGTCAAAATGTTTGCGCAAACATTTTGACTGTGTATGGGGGCCTATATACCTTACCTAACCCTACACCGTGTTCCACTTTTGATCTTCACTTCGTACCTTTAACAAGGTTCCTTCCTTTATTCCTCTATAGCACTAGTTTACCCACACTTTGTACTGTTAGTTTAAGTTATAAAAGCTTGTAAAATATGAATTTAGTAGAGACTATATACTCTTACTATGTCAACTCTAAAGATGATATAACAAGTCGGAACGTGTATGTTAATTATTAATATAAAATTGTGGTTACAATATTGTTGTGTTAACTTTCTATTAACTTCTCTAGTCATAATTATTGAAGTGTTACCACAAAATATTTGTTAAAAACCAATTATTTGTAAATCATACCGTCTTGGTTGGTCTTTCCTCCAAAATGCATTAGTAAACACTCTATTATTATATTTATTTAAAACTTACATTATGATTTTATAATTAAGAATATATATGCTTTTTTTTTAATTAGAACGGATTGAACATAAATTATTCTAAATATAATTTAAAAATCAAAATTAGAACATATAAGGTTTTATGGAGAAAATTTAAAATAAGTCTAATGAGGAATTAGGGAGGAACATAGAAATTCCCTTAGATAAACCCTTAGGAAAAGATGGTAAAGAATAAAATATTAAATAAGCAATCAATGCTCTTCTTTAGAATATCTAAAGAGGAATTAGTGAATAATGAAGAAAATTCCTTAGAGAAAGCCACATCAAAAGATGATATAAGAATTGAAGAAAACATTTCTAACAAGAAAAGATCTAGCAATAAGAAGCAATAAAGAAAGTCCAAAAAGGATTTAGAAAGGAATATACAATATCCCTTTGAGTAAGTCTTATCAAAAGATGTTAAAAAAACAGAAGAAAGCATTTCCAACAAGAAAATATCTAGCAATAAGAAGCAATAAAGAAAGTAAAAAAAAAGGATCTAGAGAGGAATATAGAATATTCCTAAGAGAAAGCCATATCAAAAGATGTTAAAGAAGAAAAGAAGAACTAGCAAATAAGTATGTATCTAAAATAAAGAAGAAGCAATGATACTAAAGCTTATAAAAGCCCTTTCAAAGCCAAAATCGGAAAAAATGGGTTTATAGTGTTCAATTGATTGTAAAAAGGTGTGGCATTATAACTGCATGATATCATATATGAGTATGACATAATCTATCCTTATAGCAAACAATAATTCCAATAATATAATTAATAATATAAATGTGTACCTTATAAAACTGCATAACTTATAAGTGGTTCAGTACGGTGGTATTAATTATTTTGCCTGAAATAAATGTTAAGATATTGAAAAAACAGGGTATAATGTCAACACATAATTATGGTAATTCATTTCATTTGATTTTTACAAAATGTTAGTCTTTTCCTAGGCCATAGACCTAAGTAAATGTCATTGCAAAATAATTTTTTTCTTAGTAACATATCATTCTGACTGAAACTCTTTTTGTGAAGGTCGGATATAATTTAGTCTGACGCCAATTTCTCACGATCTGTGGCTTTAGCGAGCCTTGTCTGAAGTTTGTCAAACCACACGCCGTGTATTGTCTTTACTCCCTCCGACATCAAAGGCTAGGGGCTCGACAGATAACAAGCCTCAGTACGGCTCGAGCTCCCGTTACTACGTTCTGTTGTGGATTGTTACAGTTTGTTTCAGTGGTTTGTGCAGGTTTATTATTTCTGACTGCTTTCATTACTGTCCGAAATAATTTTTCAAAATCTACAAACTCACTGACATCAGAGCACTGCGTACTAACTAGTTTGTGGCTCAGACCAAAAGTCTGTCTTGTTAAGCCACGAGCCTATCCACGCCATGGGAACGGCTTGCGGTCGGAATACGACAGGCCACAACAGACCACAAGTATGTGAGTACGCTCGTCAAGCCACGAGCCTATCCACGCCATGGGAACTGCTTGAGGTGGAATACGACAGGCCACAACAGACCACAAGTCGGTGGGTAGGCTCGTCCAGCCACGAGCCTACCCACGCCATGGGAACGGCTTGAGGTCGGAATACGACAGGCCATGACAGACCAAAAGTTTGAGAGTTGGCTCGTCAAGCCACAGGCTGTAGGGACAAGACTTGAGCCATGAATAATTGTGGGAAATAAAAGAAACCTATAATCCTTCTATATGAACTTTTTTCCTTCCTACTACCTGCTTCTAACTTGAATACTAAGCATTATAAATTTATGTTACAGATTCACTCAAAAGGACTGAAGTTTGGAATTTACGAAGACTATGGTAACTATACTTGTGCCGGATATCCTGGAATTCTTGGGAGTTTGGAAACCGACGCGTTTACCTTCGCTGATTGGGATGTGGATTATGTTAAATTGGACGGATGTTACTCTCATCCCAGGGACATGGATATTGGTAAACATTTTGTTTTATTGGTATCTTACAAACTATAATTATAAACCATATACCTTTAAAGATTAAACAATCCTTTAGACTAAAAGCCCCCATACACGGTCAAAATGTTTGCGCAAACATTTTGACCGTGTATGGGGCTGTTTGATGTTTGCGCAAACATGATGATTGACGTGTATGGCCTAAATTTGCCCGACATCATGTTTGCGCAAAATGTTTGATCGTGTATGGGGCTGTTTGATGTTTGCGCAAACATGATGATTGACGTGTATGGCCTAAATTTGCCCGACATCATGTTTGCGCAAAATGTTTGATCGTGTATGGGGCTGTTTGATGTTTGCGCAAACATGATGATTGACGTGTATGGCCTAAATTTGCCCGACATCATGTTTGCGCAAAATGTTTGATCGTGTATGGGGCTGTTTGATGTTTGCGCAAACATGATGATTGACGTGTATGGCCTAAATTTGCCCGACATCATGTTTGCGCAAAATGTTTGATCGTGTATGGGGCTGTTTGATGTTTGCGCAAACATGATGATTGACGTGTATGGCCTAAATTTGCCCGACATCATGTTTGCGCAAAATGTTTGATCGTGTATGGGGCTGTTTGATGTTTGCGCAAACATGATGATTGACGTGTATGGCCTAAATTTGCCCGACATCATGTTTGCGCAAAATGTTTGATCGTGTATGGGGCTGTTTGATGTTTGCGCAAACATGATGATTGACGTGTATGGCCTAAATTTGCCCGACATCATGTTTGCGCAAAATGTTTGATCGTGTATGGGGCTGTTTGATGTTTGCGCAAACATGATGATTGACGTGTATGGCCTAAATTTGCCCGACATCATGTTTGCGCAAAATGTTTGATCGTGTATGGGGCTGTTTGATGTTTGCGCAAACATGATGATTGACGTGTATGGCCTAAATTTGCCCGACATCATGTTTGCGCAAAATGTTTGATCGTGTATGGGGCTGTTTGATGTTTGCGCAAACATGATGATTGACGTGTATGGCCTAAATTTGCCCGACATCATGTTTGCGCAAAATGTTTGATCGTGTATGGGGCT
>KZ651156.1:802788-813334 GCA_001010745.2 Gerris buenoi | reverse complement strand
AAATAAATATATTATTTACAGCTATACATTCATATTATCGCAGATATTTACATTATATACGATTTAAATCTATCTTTTAATTTTCGAATAAATATATTATACAAGAAATTTTAAATGTTTATACGATTTTTCTGAGTCATATGCTAATCTTTTTATTTATTTTTTTTCTTCGCTGATTGTTTATAATACTGGTTCGTAAAATCTTGGCACTTCAGAAATTCTGAAATAAGAGAATAAGAAAAAAAAAAGAGATAAGAATAATTGTATTTATAGTAAACTGATATTGATTCAAAATAAACAATCTCCCCTTTCAAGTAAAGTAAATTCGAAAATTGTAAAACTTTATTCATATTGTTAGCTGCTCAAATATTATAAGTGCACTAAAAGAATTGAGAAATACATAAAATTAAAAAAAAAACGAAGGCAATGTTATTGCGTTAAAACCTGGGCTTTTTCATTCCCTCTGTATAGAAAAAAATTTTCAAAAGGACAAATAACACGAGTAGTGAAATGAGCGACAGTAATATAGTGCACCAAAAGAATAGGGAAATCGTGTATCGGTTTCTTCGCACTTTATAAAATTAAAAAAAAAAAAAAATGAACAAATGTTTTTGCGTTAAAATCTGAACCTTTATAGAAATTCTTCCTGCGTAGTAAGAATGGTTCAAAAAAACAAAATATGAAAGTTAAATAAGCCCACCATAATTCAACCAATGGGAGTAATCGTCATATTGGATTTTAAAAATTAGTGCTGAAAAAATCTTTCAAATAACTGAAGTAATATTTTTGATACTTGACGAGTAAATCGGACTATTGTGGAATTAGGAAAAGGCGAATAGGTATAATTCATCTATATAATGCTGCTCCAATTAGGACTAGTTTGTGGCTAGCATTTGAAACTAGAATTATTTATTTAAGATCCTGAATTAATCTGTAAATATGCTGTTTTGTATTAACATAATTTCTAATTGCTTACCCTCAGTAGTGGATTATTATATTCATCGTGTTCAGGTATAAGTTCCTCAGTTAGTTCATTTTTTAGGTTGTCAAACTGGAAGCTAAAGCAGAAAAGAATATAGTTATCGTTTCGAACATAAATGTTTATTGCTTTTTCTTGACTTTTGTCAAAAATAAAGTGATTAAAATTCCATTTAATTTTTAGAGATTTTTTAGGGATTTTCTAACAATATAGTTCCTTTCAATAAACGGGTTTTATTAAAAGGCAAATGTATTTTTTTGTAATATTGAGAAGGGTTTCCAGGAATTTATGGCGATGTTAAATTGTGGATTGAAGGATTGGGATGATGGGAAATAGAGTCATGGAATTTTTTTGCATTGCAACTTTATAGACTACATTATGTTATAAGTAACATAGATAACATAAGTTATATACATTGGCTTGTTACATATGATGTGAGAAACTATCCATTGACGGTACTCACAGTATCGAAGACATGGATATGGATATGGATATTAAACATGATTAGTTAATGGTTATTTGGTTGGTGAGCCACTGCTTTTTTAGGCGTCGAGGAGGATTTCTAGGAATTAATGGTGATGTAATATTGTAGATTGAAGGATTGGGATGATGATAAATAGATTGATGGATTAGCGCCCCATCCACTGTCTTTCTTTCCCGACAGACTTTCCTTTTTCTTGATCGTGAAGGAAAGCACGGCATGATTTATAATCATGTTCATTACCATCCACACAACCACTTTCCTGCACACTTTCCTGTGAGACGATCCGCTCATTCCATCCTGCAGGCTTGTCGTGCGACTACAATCCCTTCGTATGATGCCATAAACACAATGAAAGGAATATCTCTATCCCACATGAAACTTATCAGTCGACAAGAATGGAGAGGATGGCGCGACGGGATTATCTTGTAAGATTATAATCCTGACGTTCTTTCCTCTTGAACCCCATACACTAATACTCTTTCTTGACGGAATCGGCTTTCCTTACGGGAAGAATGACGGATGAATGAGTGGATGGTGCGATGTTTATTTTATTAATTGAAATTACACAGACTATATTATAAGCAATGTAGATAACATAAGTTATGACAATTATTTCCTACATTTAATAGATAAGTTTATTTTGTTTACATCATAATGTCTGAACTATTTACAACCGTAAATAAAGCCTAATAAATTGTTATCAACGACCTTTTGGAGTGAAATAACTACTCATTAAATTTATAAACCACTTACTATGAATTAGAAACTTGTTTTAATGCCCTTTTTGTACCTTTTCCCTTTTATTTGTTAAACAGTCCTAAAACTAGATTAAAGAGAGGATACCTAATACTAACAAAAAATTATAAAAACATTATTTAGTTACCACACATAGTTTTTAATATACTTGACCTTTTGAAATCTTATCTATTTCAAATTTACTTTAAGAGGATTCGACAGTTATCTACCATACTCTAATGTAAATGAAGCTCATATAACTGTTTTAATATAATCGAATGAAATTTTAGTTCTTTTTGTTATTTTGCAATTTCAGCAAGGGCGACCGAACTATGTTGTATGGCAAAAGATCCGATTGGAAACACATTTATTATATCGATGGCTAATAAGTGATACCTCGTATCTTCGAAATGTCAGCTTTACAGGAGGAAAAAATAACTATTTAAAAAAATAAATTTACTTTAACTGATTAAGTTTTATACGTGTTTTATAAATTTGTATACTATGTAACCCTTCTGAAATATTGGTAACTGTCAAATTATAACAGTTCATAAAATAATGTAGTTATGAATTCTCACTATGTCACTATTCTTTAATATTAGGTTTGTTCCAACCACACATCAAACTAGTTTCAAACTGTACGACGCATGTGCATTAGCAAAATACGTTTAAATGTTAATGAAACGTTCAATTAGGTTTGTTCCAACCACACTTCAAACCAGTTTGAAGTGTGGTTGGAACAAACCTATAGTGAACACTTACGAAGTAGGAGCTCAGTTATAAGGTGTCACAACTAACTTTCACCAAAACACATACACCAGAAACCAATATGAGGTGTAATTACAAGCTATCACATAAAAAATAGTTTGCGAGTATGAGATGTCACGACTGCCCATTTTCTATGTGAAGGATTTTTTTTTTACTTACGAGATTTCGCATTTACCTTGCAGACAAGCCTCCCAAGGCCAATATAATGAAAACCTCAAAATCACCTTTTTGGTTGTTACGAGGTATCACTTATTTGCCATCGATATATTATCAATCTGACCAAAAACCACTTGTGTGGTAAAAAACACCCCGCCAAGTCTGTGGTCCAAAAAAGTTGTGAAATCAACTTTCTGTCCCGCCAAGTAATGTTGGCACTTTCTCCTGACCCATGACTATCAACATAGATACTTTTCAGCTTCTTCTCCTTGGCGGTGTGCCTGCAGTACTACCCAATGTTAACTGGTTGTATTCCACGCATCCTCTGCAAAGAAAGTAGTAGTTGCATGGGGTCATTCCTTGAAAGCTTAATAATTTGTATATTACTTATTTCTTTTTTATTTGCTTTTTGATAATGGGAAAGATTTACAGCAATGATCATTGTGGCATCGAGAAGAGCCTTTAACAACACTTTAAAAGGCTTTCCTCTCTAATATGTGCCTGCATATATTAGTACTAGTTGTCTAGAACTAAGACTATAAGGTGAACAACTATCTTTCCACATAAACCTCATGTAGCAAACGTAAAGGTAAAACAAGAAATTGTATTGGTGTTTGAAGAATATTAAAATCCCAGTTTCCGGAAATGGCAAGGCACACCGCCAAGGAGAAGAAGCTGAAAAGTATCTATGTTGATAGTCATGGGTCAGGAGAAAGTGCAAACATTACTTGGCGGGACAGAAAGTTGATTTCACAACTTTTTTGGACCACAGACTTGGCGGGGTGTTTTTTTTACCACACAAGTGGTTTTTGGTCAGATTTCATGACTTTTTGTACGGTTAACGGTTCCTATGAATGATTCTCTAAATCTAAACTGTTTAGAGCCCACCTTACTGTAGGTGGATCAACGTTAAAATGACTGCTCGCTAGCTTGGTTTCTCGCTCCGCGTTCAGCGTAGGAATGAGCTATCTCAATTTTTTTGATCTAGGAATGCACTAGGGTTCTAGACGAATCCAAAAAGCCCTCATTCATTAAAATCGGTTCAGTAGTTTAGGCTGTAGGTGCGTCAACATAAAATGAAGGAAGAATAAGAATAAGAAGAAGAAGAAGTCATCAAAACTACCATTTTCAAACCTATTTTTCTCTACTTCTACTTGGCCGATTTTGACCATTTTTTTTTATTTTTGATCTACAGGACACGGCCTTCAAAGATATTAAAAAACTATTTAGGTAGCTTGTACGTATTTCACGCTGCAGACCCTCAAAAACCCTAGTTTGTCACCTACAGTATATATACACTGGCAGCTTTTGTGAAATTTTGACTTTTTGACTTGGCGGGGCGGAATACATATATATTAACAATGCTTTGAAAAAAATGACATCTTACCTCTTTCTGTTATCAAAGCTTTTGAATTTGAAAGATTTTATTTGTTTGACTTTACTGCTTGCACGTCCGTATATATCATCAGGAATAGGCAGTTTTTTGAACTTGACTGCGACTAAGACACCTGCAATGGTGAGAACCCCTAAAAGTATACAGATAACCACTAATCCAGTATGTCCTTCGCTCGTAGATACTTCTTCTTTACTTTTCACTACATTTTCAGGGAGTCGAATTAGATTCTAAAACAAGTAAAGCTTATTTATAATTGGTAACATTTATTCAAATTTAAAAAAAAAAGAAAAAAAAAAAATCAATATAATGTCACATAAATATTTTGTCTTATGATTAATGCCTCAACTTCTTCTCGGACATAAGGCAAGATTAACACCCTATATAATATAATATAAACACCAAGGAGAATGATTTAGTAGAGTACCAAAATAACAGTGGAGTAGATCAACGTTCTCATGGAAACAGTTTTTTACTATAGCCAATTAACGAGAGTCAAGTAACTAATCGCTTTTGTATATATCCAGTTTAGTTCAAAATGGAGCTTATAAAGGAATATGTTAAACGTGCAGTTCAGTCATTTCTAATCGTTTTGATCAGAACTAATCGTGTTTGGGTGAATAGAAGGAATTGATTTTTTTTAAGGAGTTTGCCTAGAAGATCCTAAATGGCTTGTAGATCTTCGAGTGCCATTAGTATCCTAAAAGGGCACTTTTTTCATTTCTACGCTTGTTGATTAGAGCTAATCGTGTTTGGGCGAACAGAAGAAATGTGTTATTTTTTAAGGAGTTGGACCTAGGAGATCCAAAATAACTTTTGTATCTTCTATCCACACAAACAAGGTTGTGGTATCTACCATACAACAACCTTTGGCCAACAATTTTTATAATCACAAAAGAGGGAACAATTTTCGCAACCCAAGACCACAAAAAACTTAAGTTCTGCAGGTGACAAACCCCACGTTCCTCGCTGCTTTAACTAATTTATATTATAATAAATTATTTTATTTAAATATTAAATTTCGAATATTTCAACATAAAAAGCATATACTCACCGGACATGTGCCATCAGGTGGTGCAAATATTCCTCGATCACATAGACAAACCCCTTTCTTTACCATGTTTACGCAAACTCCATCACATTTCATGGAACTGCAAAAGTTATTCACTGGAAAACAACAAATAAAATCATTATTAAGAATCAATTATTACTAAAGGCCCCCATACACGGTCACAATGTTTGCGCAAACATTTTGACCGTGTATGGGGGCCTTAAGAAAGGATATTATTTACATTTATTATTTGACATAAGTTGATCAACGCTATAAATACCTATCGAATCACGGTTTTATTAACTATTTTAACTATGTAACATGGTTAAAATCACCGTAATGATTGGAAAATTAGATCTTCCTTTCATACATACCATCAATTTGGAGTGACTGATGCGAAATCCTAATTCGTTTTACCACATCCTTAGAACTTGACGGAAGAAGTCTGATGTAATTGCACTCGCCGAAAAGACCAGATTGACTACCGCACTTCTCTATAACTCCGTACTTAGCTGATTTTGAACTCAGAGACTCCTTTGAACTTTTCATCGCTAAATAAATGTGGTCTTCAAACAATCCGATATTAGCTGGTGGCTCCTAAATTATAAAGAAGTTTCATTTTAGTGATTAGTAAACATTCGTGTAATAACTTAATCAATTACTTTTTAACATAAATTAAATAAAATTAACTAAACAAATTGAATACATATTTCAACATGGTAATTATATTAAAAAAAGCGTACCGCAACCATAAATAGCACTTCAAGCTTAGTTCCGTTGTGATATACACGTCCGACACTTCTACCTGAAAGATCTGTATAGTAAAGCCACTCGTTGATAACATCGAATGTTAAATCGGACACTGCTATACCGGATTTCTCATCTTTTAAGACATTCTCTACCATTTTTCCTGTCATGAGAGATTTCATAAGGGTAGTTGAATATGTACCCAGATGATTACGTGTCTCACTCCAGAACAGTATCCTAAATCAAAGCAAGAATTACTCTATGTAAATAGTAAGTCGATGTAATAGAAAAGTCAATGTAAATAATAATAATATGACAGGAGCACTAAATGCTATTATGTATATGATATAAAACATTCAATAACAATATTAAGAAGTGCTAGGTCTTCCAGTGGTGACCAAGTCTCGAAGGGTGTAGGTCGTATGTGAAGTTTCGCTCCTAATACTAGGAACATCTTCAGGGGTGTTCTAAAACTAAGGATACTTTGAAGACCCCTGAAGATGCCTCTAGTATTAGGAGCGAAACGTTGGGAAACACTCTTTGAGAAGCAGTCACCACCGGAAGACCTAGAACTTCATCATAATTCCAACCACGACAGCCTGTGTTGTAGTGTCTTTACTGTATAGACAGTAAAGACACTGGGTTAGTATTTAAATACTAACCCTTGGAGAGGATCGAGAGCAACAGCAGTTATTTTGCATTGATAAGGTCCTTTGTATATTTCAGTACACACGATTAGTTTCGAATCGCAAACTTTAATCGCGTTCCAATGCTCGACGAAGTATACGTTGCCAGTAACCCAGTCAACCGCTATACTACCAACATATTCAAAACCACTTCTAACGTCTACTTCGGCTGGATTATCCATAGATAAGATTGATATTTTTCCTTCGTATCCTGCAACAATTTGTGACAATTATAGATTATTTAGAGGACCCTGTTTAAGTTATGGTTAACTTCAAAGATCCTGCTTAAAAGGATTTATCAGGTTGTTATTGATAATTGTATGCTAGTGATTAAAGAATAATCAAATGTTAAATCTTACTTGAAGTCCAATAAAGTTTGCTATCTTTGACGTTAATATCCATTCCATCTATAACACTCGGTGATTTGAACTTATGCAAAACCTGAACAGTAGATAAAGACTCGGTTGTCATCCTGATGTCTCTTTCAGTCAGATAAATAAATTCCATTTCTTTTCCTGAAATATAAAGTAATTTTTAAATGTATAATGCTTCAAAAATGCAGTTTTGAGAAGGATAAAACAAAAGTCAACCAAAAATTATAACATAAACTCACCTGTGGCTTTACACCTTCTTCGATCGTCTCGTAATTGATAGTAAGGTGTGAGACAGGTACAGAAGAAACTACCGAGGGTATTATGACAATCTTGAGAGCAAGTGGTGGAAATTGCACATTCATTAATGTCCATACATGATCGCCCATCAGCACTAAGCTTGTAGCCGTCTTTGCAATAACACTGAGCTCCGATAGGACTTTCACGGCACAAATGGCTGCACTTGGCACCATCGCATCCAGAACCTAAGAAGATATATTCAGTTTATGGTTATTTGCATGGCGATAAAATTTGATTCCTAAAGAGATAGGCACAAGTATATAGAAAATATTGAATTAAGAAAACATGCAGAAATTTTAGCTTACCGCATAAACCCATTTCATCTGAATGATCATTACAGTCTGGTATTTTATCGCAGACCCTATAAAACGGAATACATTGCTTTGAATCTCTACATTCTATTCCATCACAAAGTACGCTTTCTGTAAAGAGACAATATAGTATAAGAATTAATTTTAGACTTTATAATAAGGTAAAAATAAAATAAAATATATGATTTAATACATTTTTATGGGTGCAAGTGACCTACCATTCTTTTTACTTTGCTCATGATGAGTTTCTTTGGTCATGCATAATGTTTCGTCTTCATCGGATTTATCGTCGCAGTCAGTCATACCGTCGCAAACCCAGACTTCTGGGATGCATTCTTTAATTTTCTTACATTCAAAGTAACCGAAAATGCATTCGTTACAATCCATTTCATCTTCACCGTAAGTACACTCACTCGTTCCATTGCATCTAATAATAAATAAAAATAATTTATTAATGTAAGTGCGGAAGGAAAGTAATGTTTATTATTAATACCATTGATTTAAACTAAATCAGTATATTATTACTAAGCTGTTTATGTTACAGTAATGAATTGTCGTACCTGGCACTTATTGGGATGCACGATTTTGAAAGGCCTGTACAAGTAAAGTGAGTAGCATTGCACATATGAATGCTTCTTTCCTCCGGTTCTGGGGTTTCCATATCTTCAAGAAGCGTTGGAATCTCATTTTTACAGTGAACCTCATCAGAATTGTCTCCACAATCGTCGAAACCATCGCACTCAAGCTTTTGATCGACACATTTATGATTAACACATGCAAAAAGACCAGCCTTACAGCTTTCTTTGTTCTCTGAAAAATACCAAACGACAAAAACATGAAAATATCAAGTCAAGAGTCTTTAAATTTGTATTAACATTTTCGAGTGTTTTATAAATTTACCGCAGTTAGTATGCTCATCCGACATATCAGGGCAATCCAGTTCTAAGTCGCATTGCCAAGCTATAGGGATACAATTTCCTGAGGTACATCTGAACTCCGTAAGGGGATTACATGTATTAGATTTGCAATCATTTTCGTCACTGAAATCTTTACAGTCCAGTCTGTCATCGCATCGCCATGTAGCTGGAATGCATTCTCCTGATTTGCACGCGAATTCCGCTGCAATAAATTTAAGAAAACAACTATAAGGTCATAATAACGTTAAGTACGTCAGTTTACAGATGCTATTGTAGTGCAACTGCACTAGTGCTATTGTACTGGTTAGTTAAATTCTGTAATAAGGGTAAATCCTTAAAATTATGGTAATATCAATAGAATTTCTTTTAAAAAACCAGTCTAATAAATTAAATCACTACGCACCCGTGGAGCACACTCTGTCGAGGGAACAGTGTAGTTCATCAGATGCATCTGCACAATCACTGAACGTATCACAGACTTGATTTTGTGGTAGACATCCACTGTTGTCAAGGCAGAAGAAATAGTCTAAAGGACAACCAGGTTTATCAGATTCACCAAGCACCGGTGCTTCTGTAGTGTATTTACAGCCGCTTTCATCGTCACCGGACTGACAGTCTTGAACCTTGTTACAAACCATATCTGCTTTGATGCACTCTCCACTGCGGCATGTGTACTGATCGTCACTGCAAGTAATCTTTGTTACGCAGGTTAATCCGTTCCCTTCCAATATCATACCAGCTGGACAGGCGCACACCTATAACCAAATTTTAACTAAACAGACTTTGTGGCATGGTATGGTAATAACAATTAAGAAAATAATTTTATTAACTAGAAAATGAAAGCACTTTTGTCTTTTCCTGTACACCCAATCCTGTACACCCTTTTCCTGTACACCCAATCAAAACATATTTAACGTATTTAAATGATTAAAGAATGGGATATCAGCCACTTTATACATCTACAATCAACACAATGTGAAAATCAGTGTGATCAATGTCTCATGTCTCTGTGATTGGACCATTGCATTGCCATAAATATGTATTGGGATTTGAACTTAGATTTGTGGCAAGTAGGTACGCTAACTACTCAACTATACCCATTCCCATTAATTTAAAGTCACAATGTAATATTCGTTTATTTACCTGTGAATTATCTCTAAGCAGACACAGATGACTACATCCACCATTATTGTTGTGACAAGTCGTATTATTAATAATTTCATATGTTTTTAGAGTGAAAAGTTGCATCACATCGGCTTTTCTTGCTGTAAGAAATTTGTATACAATGTAATAATTTCAAAATTAATGAATAATAAAATAATTTAATCAGCTGATAACATTTATATTGGTATAATTAGTAAAATATGAAAATCTTCTAGTTACCCATTGTGGTTCTGAAGTCTATTATTTCTGATTGGAACTTGTTAGCCCAGTATACTTTATCAGATCCGTAATTGACCCAAAATATATAATTTCCATGTGTGGTCAAACCAATCGGTCCAGGTAAATGTTCTCTGAATATATGTTTGTCTAAAACTGTAAAAAAAAAATAATTTTGAGATGTACCCATTGAAATTTGGATTTTCCAAAAAGAGCTTTAAAATTTTATACGTCAATATTATTAAAAAGTAATTTAAAAAAAAAAAAA
>KZ651156.1:783011-802585 GCA_001010745.2 Gerris buenoi | reverse complement strand
AAAAAAAAAAAAAAATATATATATATATATAAAACAGATATTGTTTACTACGTACTATCTACGCCTGTGCTTAATATTTGTCCGGTACCCTGATCAGCGTAAAATAGCCTGTGCAGCAAAGGATCATACTTCAAAGTTACTGTAGGTCCAATCAAACCCTTTTCGATGAAATGAAATCGCGATGATCCGTCCATGAAATATTTATCAATATGATTTGGACCATTGCTGTTATGAAGACTTACAAACATAATGCTAAAAAGAAATAATTTAATTATTATAAGCTATATTAGAGAGAATATAATTAAAATTCTAATTATGATATAGTAAGCTAAGACGTACCTTAAACTTAAATACTATTTAAAATATAGGTTGATCGGTTAATTTACAATTAAGCCTAAATTACTTACCCCATTTCAGGTATCAGTTCGAAATCCGTCGGCTCGTCATTACCGAAGCTAGGAATGATAACGGTCTTAATCATGTTGTTTAAATTCATGACGTTCATAGATTTAGTTTTGCCATCGATCCAGTAAAGATTGTTAGTGATGGGATCATGATCGATCTTTGTGAACAGTTCATCTTGAGATTCATAGACGGTGGAAATAGATTTTGTCTTCAAGCTAAACGAAATAATTCGATGCTTATAAAGGTCGCTAATGATCAAGGAATCTGTAAAAAGAAATAAAGAGTAATTCAAATCTTCGTTAATTCGAAAAAAAAAAAAATCGTTTTTTCTTATGGAGTTATATCATAACAAATAAATACATCTAGCGACCTTTTTTTCGCAATAAATAAAAGAATATTATATCATTGATTTTCTTATATCTACATTCTTCGTTTAACTGTTACATCCGTAAAAAGCTCTATTTATTTTTCAACCATTTCAACAACAAACACAGTTGTTTAAATAATAAAAAAAAAACTCTATTTATTTTTCAACCATTTCAACAACAAACACAGTTATTTAAATAATCTTCCAAAAAGCTCTATTTACTTTTCAACCATCAACCATTTCAAGAACAAACACAGTTGTTTAAATAATCTGAAAAAAAAACTCTATTTATTTTCAACCATTTCAACAACAAACACAGTTGTTTATATTATCTCCAAAAAAGCTCTATTTATTTTTCAACCATTTCAACAACAAACACAGTAGTTTAAATAATCTGCCAAAAAGCTCTATTTATTTTCAACCATTTCAACAAAACTCTTAAAGTTTTAACCTTTTTAATATTTCCCAACCATAATTTATTCTGAAAAAAGTTATGATTCATTGTTTTCAAAGATGTATTAAGTGTATATTATATAGTGTATTGTATGAAGTGTATATATAGTTAATTGTATTAAGTAGTATATATAGTTGTATTAAGTGTATATATAGCTTTATCATACCGTCATACGCATTGTATACAATATCTCCAAGAACTGCTACACTATCCAAAGTATGTTCCGTGAATTGTTTTCTGCCAATTTTATTGTACTGGATCTTAGTTACAGTAGTGCCCGTAGAGACATAAATGGCATCGACGTCTTTTTTCGTCTCACAATTCATTCCATCCGTGGTCAGTTGCATGTCTTGGGGACAAGCACAGGCTGTGTGGTTATTCTGAGATGTTTCAGGAGTTAAAAGACAGAGGTGGCTGCATTTGTTCAGCAAACATGGATTCGGATTCTGGAACACAATAGTTCAAAGTTCATTGAAAATCATATACTATGTGATGTTATCTAATCAACCAAATCACTATTCACTGTCAAAAAAATCACTACTTTCAGCAATTGGGTTTCTAAACCCTGGGCAGATGTCAAATGCCAACAACACATCAATACCAAAATTTGAAACCCATGTGATTGATAAATCTTCGACTTACATTTTTTGATTGAATCGAAGAATGGAAAATGTAGAGGTTGTATATTTGTGAATCGTGTTTTTTAACTATAGATGTTTGATTTTTTCCATTAAATTTATTGCAGGATAAAATTTGATTGCCTTTCCAATCACTCCAATAAAGGCTATTTTCAAAAACGGTTATCGAGAATGGGTGATCAACTGGCTCTGATACAATGATCTGAAAAGGAAAATAGTTAATAGTTACAAAGTTATTAATATTAGAATATTCTTTAAGAGATTTACCCAATTTTAATTAATAATTAAAGTTTACTTAAATAACTAAGAATTTCAAAGTAACTCGTAAAAAAACAAAACAAGATAGTAATCATAAAACACATCATATTCTTTTTTATTAAAATCTTTAGGAAACAATTTCCATAGGGAATATAACTCATGGTTACCTTACGATCTGTACCGTCTAATAAAATGGATTCAATATTTTTTGTATTAGCATCTGCCCAATAGAGACGATCAGTTCCAAAATCAATAGTGATCCCATTGGGCCAATAGATATCAGTATTCACAAAATCAGTTCTCAGTGAACCATCCATTCCAGATTTAATGATGCTACGAACATTTGGTCCCCAATCAGACCAAAACAGCAATCTATAACAGTATAAAATATGAATTATTTAAACGATTCTAATTAAATATTTGACATTCGTGATTTCCCAAATAAAATATATATACCTAAATATTTTATTTAATAAGTATAATTTAAAAGTTATATTTACCCTCTGGTAGGATAAAGAGCAAGTGCTCTAGGGTTGTCTAACCCGTCCTTATGCAGTACCATACAGTGGATTCCAGTTTTAGTGCATACTCCAATATGCTGCATTTGGCTGTCAGTAAAATAAATATTTCCAGTGATCCAGTCTAGCGCAATATTTTCGGGAGTTCCCAAACCTGCCGAAATAATTTGTATATGATATCATGGATTAAAAACATCTTCAACTTAATTATTGTTACACCTATTTTTTTCTTTTTTAAGTTAGTTAAGAAGTTAAGGATCCTTCTAATGTAATTTTTACGTCAATAATTTTATCTCATGATTATTAGAATTTACTTTATAAAAAAAAATCACAGTATGTATAAGTAAATTCCACAGTAACTTTCTCATAAAATGTCGGTCCGAGATCCCAAAAAATATAAATACATATATTGTTATCTGCTCTGCGTGTCGATCCCACCTTTAGGAACCCTCCTATAGAACCTTCCAAGTCAGGTGAGAGTCCCTCCCGGCACTACCATTAACTCCAATCATCCTTTAGTAGATTTATAAACTCATCATGATTATCTATTAGTTAGCTTAATATTAAATATTCATTCCCTTGATCACTACATTTAGAATATTTTAATCATTTTAATCAAAATCACGCTTTTTCAGTGATTTGAGGGGTAGCGCCCCTCCTTTGGGGCTAAAATTCATTCCTAGATTTAGCCAAGGTGTATGATTTTCCTAGAAATGTTTGCCAAATTTCGTCAAAATCTCCACGCGTCTGCACATAAGGCAGGCAGGTATAAATAATTTAAAAACCACTTCTTTGGACTCAGGAGATCCACAAATCGTGTAAATCTATCAAAATCTCAAAATAGAATTTTTGCTCCATCACAATATTTACTCATTAAATTATAATTATATGTTATGTTTCAGATCAGGAGGTAACCGTGCGTCTTTATTAGATATTTAGCTCTCAAGTTTAGAAAAATTTGGTCGATAAATTACTTGCAGCAAACACCATATTACGCCCCTGATGTTCTTTCCATTAAGAGTAAGACATCATGTCGGTAGCCGGTTACTACTGAAAGAAATCACAATTGTAGTTAATTAAAGTATTACCGAAATCGACAAGTGTCTCAATATTGGAACCATCTTCGGAAGCACGTACAATAGATTCCTTTCCTTCTCCAATATTAGACCAGTAAACATAGTGTCCATCGTATGCAATGCCATTAGCGTGAGAGATGTTATTCGAAATGGGATAGTAAACTTTAGATTCAAGATAGTATGCTCGTATTTCATGTTCAGACGAGAAAAGTAAAAATCCTTCACCACCTGAAACAATTAGATTATAAATAGTATAAAATAAATGTACCGGACAAGCAAGATATTTAGAACGAGAAGACCGTGAACGCTACAAAGTAGAAACATTTTATATCATCTGATTTTAAAATGGATTCAAAACTATTTATGTATTTTCATTGATCTCAAGACGAAATGTGTGGCAATGTTTACACACATTGGATCCAAATATCAACGAAGATTACTCCGGAAATTGTTGCTGTAAAAACTAAATTACTAAATTACAGTCCTGGACTGTGTTTTTCTCCAATCTGTGGTAGCAACTCATCTTGAAAGAGGTGTAGTTCAATAAACAAACAACAAAAACGTTTCAATAAGTTTTCAAACCCGTTTTTAAAATGGTACTGGTATTCAAAACCCCATGGAAACTGCGATTTTAAAAACATTTTAAGTTCAAGGTCACAACAACCACAAACTTACCTCTAATTTATTGCGTCTTGGACAAAATAAGCATGTGAATTTTAACGAGGCCAATAACACATTATTTTTGATGAAATATTATGTTATTTTATTAAAAATAAGTAAATCAACATCAATCGAACTTTACCATCAGCTTTACACGTTTTCCCATCTGGTTGAAGTGTATATCCCTTTGCACATGAGCAGTAGAAACTGCCAGCAGTATTGATACATTTGTGATCGCAGACACCGAATTCCTCGCATTCATCAGTATCTATAAATCATATTATTCATCAATATAAATAAAATGCCACCATTTTAATTGATTGTTTATAATCATTAAAATTGATAGGTGAAAACACAATACTTTTAAGATTTTTACTAAGATTAGTTTAAATCAATAGAGATGAATGTAAATCCCCAATCTAGAGGGTGTTTTCACTTTAAGACAGTAATAAAATTATATAATTTAACCTTATTTAACAATATAGATCACCTTCTAGAGGGTGTTTAAGACGTAAAGAAAGCTATTTTTTTTGGTAAAATTCTGTTAACATATTTATAACTCAAGATCTAATAATTTGTAACAATTAATTAATTAATAATTTTTAATAGATGCAGTAGAGCCTCGCTGGAGATTTGTTGGGACCGGACACTGTTCGGATCAACGAAAGTCCGGATTAAAAGATATCAGTTTTAAAATGTCCATAAAACTACTTTTAGCTGGGTAACTATTAAAGGCTAATATTCATCCTAAAGCTCTCTACAGGTGTAACATTATATGCCTAAATATTATCATCATTACCAATAATATTTCTCGCTCTTTTAGGATTGTTCGTGATTTCTTTAAACTATCCCTTCACAAAAAATCAAATTAAAAAATCACAGGGAAGTACTTGTATCCAAGAAAGTTTTAGGGTTAAGTAGGTTATTAGGCATATACGTTATTATATACTGAAATAACATTTTAGTATTTCATCATCCCACCCTATATGAAAGTAAAAAAAAAGAAAAAATTAACAAATTCAAATGGTAGCCCCCAAAAAATTAAAAAAATAGCAAAAAGAGCAGATGTTCCTGGTTAAATTCCCCGGGGGGTCACATTATTTTTTGTCGGTTACAACAAGTTAAATTAATTTTTTTTTCGGCAATTTCCATCGCCCTACCATAAGGTATTAGCATTAGTTATTTCAAAATTTTAGGACAACCCGTCCGTCGTGGAGTTGGGGAATGGAACATTTTTTTGGATACAATTTTGGCACTAAAAACGCAATAATGGCAGTAAAAAGCACAATAGTTATAAAATGTTATATATTTTTGTAATCTACTATTCAGTAGCTCTCATTTGATACCCATCTCAAAAATTTAAAAAAAAAGCTTTGCTCATTTTTGAGCATGCGCATATTAAATGTTTAAGTTCTCAATATATTTCTTATGTGTGGGTCGAAAAGTTATGGCAGTATTTCTAATTTGACATCTCTAGCGTGAATGGTTTGGGGGAAATGAACCAAAGTACGACGAACAGACAGACACATCATCCTTTTAGGGTTTCGAGAATGATCTCATTTACGAAACCCTAAAAAAGAATCAGATCAAATAAAATTTTCAGATCAATCCTATTTAGAATTTTTCTACCTCCTCAAAAAAAGCCAAATGGAGCACATTCCATTACATAAAGACATGCATACATCTAAACTTTATTTCAATTTAAACTCAAATACAGCAATAAAACTTATTTACTTTATTTCAATTTAAACTCTAACACAGCAATAAAACGTATTTACTTTATTTCAATTTAAACTCTAATACAGCAATAAAACTTATTTACTTTATTTCAATTTAAACTCTAATACAGCAATAAAACAATATAGTTTAACCTTATTATCACCTAAATAATATTTGAATAAAATATTTGAAATAATAATAACTAAAAGTTATTTTATGTATAAAAATATTTATCTTATTTAGATAAAAAGTACGATGTTAATAAGTATATAAATATATAATGTAATATACTACATAGATAAACAAACTAGCCGGGACATTGATTTTTTTAAACCTCTCTTAGACAAATAATTATGAAATAATAGCTTCAATTATAGCTTGTTCTAATAATTCTTGGCAATGATACTTTGGTATATCGATTTTACATGATTATTTAATACTGACCTCGGCAAAATCCTTTCTGATCGCTATGACCTTCTGGACAAATGCAAAGAGCCTTTAATGGTGTCATGAAGCATTCGTGTCCATTTGAGCAGAGTGGTGAACAGGTTTCTGAAAAGGATGAAAATATGGTGATTAACAGAAATTTTTGTTATTGTGCTTTTGGTAGAAATTTAAACCAAAACGTGTTATTTAGTTGAGATGTTTCAAGATGATTCTGTATTTTGAAGGACGCGTAAAATTGATCTCAAAGAGTATCTGCAATAGAATAGTTCTAAAATATAGCTTTGAATAGTTAACATAAAATATATAACTAGAATAGTTAAAAAAAGTTTGATAAGATGGATGTATTAATGTAGATATCTATGATACAGAGTATTTATAATATAATATTTTAATGAATTAAAATATGTAATATTATAGAATTACTATCTTAATATAGAGTATCCATGATAAAATGGATACTCTTAAAATATTAATATACCTATCTATTGCAAATAAGCAAAATCGGTCCGAGAAAACTTCGACAAAATTTCTCATATAGAGTGAATAATTACTTAGCCTAGTGTTTTCCGTTTATTAGTTTTTGTGTTTTCGTTTGTTCATTTAATTATTATTGAACATTTCATCAAAATTTATCGCAAAAATAACTTTTCTTCGGCGGGGAATAGAAACCCGTCCTTTATCCGTCCGCGTTTAAAGCTTTTTTTCTCAGGAACTAGATTTTTTCCGGAAAAAATGGCTTATATCGTTAAATTAATATTTAAATGGACTACATTTTTTAATCAAAATTGTCGAACCGTAATATAAATAAAATGCCACCATTTTAATTGATTGTTTATAATCATTAAAATTGATAGGTGAAAACACAATACTTTTAAGATTTTTAAGATAGTAATCATAAAACACATCATATTCTTTTTTATTAAAATCTTTAGGAAACAATTTCCATAGGGAATATAACTCATGGTTACCTTACGATCTGTACCGTCTAATAAAATTGATTCAATATTTTTTGTATTAGCATCTGCCCAATAGAGACGATCAGTTCCAAAATCAATAGTGATCCCATTGGGCCAATAGATATCAGTATTCACAAAATCAGTTCTCAGCGAACCATCCATTCCAGATTTAATGATGCTACGAACATTTGGTCCCCAATCAGACCAAAACAGCAATCTATAACAGTATAAAATATGAATTATTTAAACGATTCTAATTAAATATTTGACATTCGTGATTTCCCAAATAAAATATATATACCTAAATATTTTATTTAATAAGTATAATTTAAAAGTTATATTTACCCTCTGGTAGGATAAAGAGCAAGTGCTCTAGGGTTGTCTAACCNGAATATATATCTCCCTCACTCTGTCTACACAGTTAGTATTATATCACTCTCAAGCTCTCCCTTTCTCCCCCGGACTCAACCCTCTTCTAGAGGGGTATCTCATAACGCACTCTACACTCAGTGAGGTATGTCACTCTCACTGAACTCGTTTGTTTACAAAACTTTTTTAATAATATAGATAGATAATATCCAACTTATGGAACATAAACTTTCCTAGTTCTGATAAATAGACATACAATAAAGATTCATTTTATCACTGTTATTATGTGGTAAACCGAATTCAATACAAAAGAGATAATATTATAGTTTTTAAAACAAAAATTAAAAGAGAAATTAAAAGTGTTACATTAGGTTATAGCCCTTAGTTTAAACCACAATGGTAGTTTTATCTAATATTGATAATCGTTAAGTTATCTGACATTAGAAATGATAATTGTACCTTGAACACTTCTGTACTACAAGAGATTTTATAACCCCTGTTAAAATGATAAGAGGGTGTTGAACTGGAGAACGCTAATTTTTACTAAAATTGTTTCGTTGTTTTATGACATTAAACTATTTTTAATGCAATAAATATTTTTTTGTCGGTACTCTACTACTACGGTATATTATACGGTTGGTAATGGACCGGGAGACTTTCATTTATAAATAAATAGTTGGTTGTTTTGAGTGACATTTTTTGGTACCACTTTATAATAATTACTAGAAAGGTTAATAAAAAATAACACAATTTTATATTAAACATACGCGTTTTGACATATATATATCATCTTGAGTGTAATGAGTAAACGTCTACTACGCTACATATTTACTTTACAAGCTTTTATAACTTAAAATAACAGTACAAAGTGGGGGTAGAATAGTACTATAGAAGAATTAAGAAAAAAGAAGAATTTTTCACCTTAACGCACGATTTAACATTCAACAAAACTAATTTGCTTTTTCTTTAATTAAAGTAACTGTTTATCTTGAGATTTTAAGAAAAAAGAAGAATTTTTCACCTTAACGCACGATTTAACATTCAACAAAACTAATTTGCTGTTTCTTTAATTAAATTAACTGTTTATCTTGAGATTTTAGTGTAAAACAATGAGTGATTTAAGTCAGTATGAAAAAAATAAGAAAAAATAAATATTCCTCCCGAGATAATTAATTCGGCACAAAATACAACTAATGAATTAATGTTTTATCTAAAGAGAAATACGAACTTACATACAGAAAATTATAATTTTTTCCTCAATTTATTATTAAAATCCAAAAATCGTAGATAAAGTACGGTATGCAACTCGTGAGAAAACGGCATTTTGCATTGCTCGTGTGGTTTTACTACCCTCGCTATCGCATAGGATGCAAACTCCACACTGGCATGCAAAATGCTATTTTCCGTACTAGACGCGTAATGTACTATTACAAGGGCAGAGTGGTTAAGATTAGATCTTTCATTGAAACATTCTATATTTATGTCTTGGCTAGCTCTTTAAATTTCCAAGTCCCTATTTTTTGACATGTGTTTGGAAGTTCATGATTATTGGCATTATAATGAATGATCAGTTTCTATTACATGGTTGGCAAAGCTGGATAGATTTACATGTTTTTAGTGTTGGTCTTTCGATATTTCCTGTCATGATTTATAGTGTTCAGCAATGCGTGTACGTATTTTTCTATCTGATTGTCCGACAACTACACCTTTACAGGTCACGCATTTCATCTTTTTAATGTAAAATTGCGGTGAGAACATTGTTGTGTGTCCAACAACTACACTTTACAGGTCACGCATATCGTCTTTTTAATATAAAATTGCGGTGAGAACATTGTTATGTGTCCAACAACTACACCTTTACAGGTCACGCATTTCATCTTTTTAATATAAAAATTGCGGTGACAAGAGTGTTGTGTTAATTTTTATTTACCTCTCTATTCATACTAATAAATAAATGACTTACTAGGTCCAGAACATTTCTCTCCTTCATCTGACCCATCTAGGCAATTCTTTACACCATTGCAGACGTCTCGAAGCTTAAGGCATTTCTTTCTATCGTTACACAGAAACTGTTTGTTATTGATATTACAGCTGACTGCGTCGTAAGTAGCTGAAACAAATAAAGCAATAACAAGGAAGATATAGATTGTTATCTCAAATAGATTTTGAGGATAGAATTTTTGTTCGAGAAAAATGTATCAGAATAAGGTTAAATCATCTCGAATAAATCATGCTCATGATCATATAGCACAATTAGTCATTACAATGAAACTTGGTAATAAAATGAAGCATTTTAATAATAAGCAAAAATTAATTAAACCTATTGAAATAGACTTATGGTCTTAATTTTACGGAAAAAGTAGTAAAGGAAAGAAAAAAAACTTGATGTAAAAGACACAATATAATATTTTCTATCAAGAAATTCTGATAAAATGCATTAAGAGTAAGAATTAACAAAGACTTACGACAATTTTCTTCATCGGAATTGTCACCACAATCATCATCGCCGTCGCATAGAAATTCTTTAGGAATGCAAGTTCGAGTTTTGCAGCGAAAACCATCATCACAGGGTACCTTTAAACAAGAAAAGCAATTAAGAGTTAGTACCATGTAATTCCTTTAAACATTATTTTAGAGATACTTCTAGATATAGATTTAAACAGTAATCATTAATGTAAATGGTGTTGAATATGTGAATTCATCAGAGCACATGTGCTTTTCTAATGGTGTATGTAATTCTCGATCAATAAAATGTTTTCAAAATATAGATTTATTGTATGATTAGTCTTCTAGTTTTAAAAGCACGATAACAAGCTAACTATTAGTAAGGATTAAATAATTTTCATCAGTTACCATTTATAAAATTAAATCGTATTCAGAGTACTCTTCAGAACGTTTGTACTTATTAAACGTACTTTATACAAACGAACTGTTAAGCCACATCCACACTATGCCTGTTGGCATGGCCAGATGGCACCACAAAAATCCATTCCTCCACACTACAACTGGCAAACTCAGTTGTGATATATGACGATCACAACCGCGTCCACACTATGCCTGTTGGCATGGCCATGGCAAAACCAGATGACACCACAGAAAATCCATTACAACTGACGACGAGAATGTAATTGTTGCCGCTGGGGCCTTGATTATTATAGAAGTTATGGTACGCCGTGAATTCCGCCCTCGTCGATACTGGATACGTCCCAGACTTTCTAGAGGAAGAGGTCGATATCCAGCAAGTGAAATTTTAGGTTTGTTCGAACCACACTTCAAACTGGTTTGGAACTGTCCGACGCATGCGCAACGGACCACAATTGATCGTTTTTCGCTAATGCGCATGCGTCGTACAGTTTGAAACTAGTTTGAAGTGTTGTTGGAACAAACCTGATGAAAGATTTAATCACCGGTGATATGGACGAACTAAATCTGGAGTAGAGAAGCGGAACTGGTTTCGGAACTTCTTGCATGTCGAGCATTGATTTTGAAAAAACTCTAAGATTAACTACGCACATACAAGAGCTATTTCGGCCCATAATCGTCTTGCATTCACACTGCAGTTTTTAGAAACCGCAGAGTCATACCACTTACTAAGATACCTGTTCAAAATTGCAAAGCCAATAATTTCTAATGTTATTCTAACTGTATATGATCCTCCGGTTCCTATTTTGCGAGATTATATCAAGGTAATTAACAAAAGTAATCTATCAAATTAATAGTAATACATACATTTATATATTTTTTAAATTATTTTTTACAATAGGCTAGAAATTATTAAAATGATACGTATGTTAAATATTTATAAAACAAAGTTACATAGTTACTTATGCTACACTACATGACTACATGTATGCAAATATGAGCATAAATAATTCATTTAACAACAAAAGAAATCTCGAGTAATCAAATAAGTTCGCTTAAATAGTTATTTTGTGTCTATTATCTAATTTACATCAATCTCATGAATTCTTTATAAAACAACTTATTTCAGTGTGAATTAAAACAGTTTTTTTATTCTTTGGATATTAACTAAAAACTTTGATTTGAACATTTTAGAATGCGGCCATTTTATATGGCGGATTATCAAGAATGTAGTCCTCTAAGGCAGTCTGTAAATTATTATCAAAGATAAGAATATTTTTAAGGAGAATGTCCTTCGAATTTTTATTACAATATTAGATCAGTATCAGCTAGTAGCGAAATTATTTACTAATACCAATTCCAGTTTTTATTTGACTTACTGTATATCTATCATTTCTGTGTTTTAGATAATTGTTATTATTAATTAGTTTTTAGTATTCTACCTGCATTATTTAAATAGTGCTTTCGTAACCAGGAGTAAAATAAGTCCAAGAAGGCGTTATAGTGCTGTTTAAAAACTAATAAATAACTACTAAATCTAAAGAAAATTATACTTTTTCTCTTAAAAGTACCTGAATAACAATAACAATCGATAAAAAATTTAAAATCTTTTGTATAATGTGCACAAACATAAATTACACACTAATTTTGGGTGCATATTATTAGCGCATTTTTAATTGTCCAGAAATTACAGCCCTAAATTCAGCGTAGTATATGCGATATTTTTGTACAGTATGAACTTCTTTTAGATAACTAGGTATTTCATATGGGCTTGATTTTTTTTGGTAGTTCCTTCAGAATGTTGTCCATAGAATCATTGTCCGATGATGATAGGTCTTGAGAATCATGAAGGGATGAGGGCTGGTCAATCTCAGATGAGTGGTTGTGGTTTAGGTTGCAGAATTAGGCTGGGGGTACATATAGCCAATAACTTGATGCGAAGGGTGCTGAGGCTGAGGTCTTTCTTGAGATAATGGATATACATAGGTAGGGAAGTATGGAGTTAGTTGTGGAGGGCAGATCGATGGCGAATAAGGAATGGATTTATCAAGAATGGTCGATGGTGCGTCAAACTTTCCCATCTCAGCAGTAAACAAAGCCGTGTTTATAACTTGTCTGACAACTTTCCTAGCATGGGGTGATGGGAGGTCTCGCAGTTGCATTCCAACTAGCTCACCAAATATTGTATATTGGTCCCTCACCAATTTTCTTCCTTGCATTTCTTCCAGTACCTTAAGGGCCTCTTGAATTGCTGAATTAGTTCTAAATCGGGAACCTGAAGGTGTCTGAGGAGACTTAAATAATTTATTTCTTATAGAGGATGGCGTATCTCTGTCTCTGTGCTTAGGACGATCTAAGCTTTTATCAACCTGTGTGCTGTTAAATGTTTCTTTATCACCTTGACCAATATCTTCCTGTTTATCACCACTGAGAGGCTTTGTTGAGTCCTAGAACAAAGATTTAACTAATTGAATGAACTACATTTTAATAATAATTTAAATAATTTAGGAATAATTAAATAAAACTTTGTTTCAGGTACCTCGCAATAAATCGGAATGGAAATTAATTGCACAGTAGTTTTATAATAAATGGAATTTCCAGAATTGTTTAGGAGCATTAAACGAAAAAAATATAACTATAAAAGATCCTGTTGACAGAGGGACAGAGTTTTTTTTAATTTTAAACACTATCATATCTAGTGAAACACAATTAAAAAATCGTTTAGATGATAACATAACGAACCATACCGGTCCGTCTGCGCTTCCGGGAGAGATAATCCTATACTGTTCGCTTTCGAGGAAGATGATGCTTTTCTCTAAGAAATAACATTATGAAGCCCTATTCCAGGATACAAGACAAAGGACAATGCAAATAACTTTTAATTGTCACATAAGTGGAGAGGGCCCAAAAATAAAAACGCCTTCGGCTTAAAATCTTCCATTTATCGCTCACTAAGATAACGTTTACTGTTAGAGCCGAAAAGAGCTAAAATTAATGGTACTAGTCAGACTTTATCTTCACAATGCTCTAAAAAATCTAGTTTTTTACAATCCCAATGTAACATTTGACGTTGATTGCTCAGCCACAAATGAGGTATGAGCAAAAACGTGGAGACAGGCCTCTTTAGAAGGCTTAAAAAAATCTTCCCAACACACCCAAAAGAATGGATGGATTGGAAGAAAGTGAAGGATGATTTTGCCCAATTCTTTATTACTGCCGGCAATCTTATTATTCTTCTAAATTTTGTTTAAAAATGTACCCAGACTATTGTGGAAGGTTCCTAATTTTTTCTAATGAGAATTGCAATCTAATTAATAGAATGTGAGTACTTTCAATATAATAAACAAGTTAAACTTACTTAAGTGTCGTTCATCCCTTTGGAATTGCGGTACCTCAGAAATTCCAGGCTCCGGTACGCAAGTCATTGGCTTTGGTACACTTGATGGGTTCCTGAACCAAATTTAGCACTGTCTCTTTCTTTTTTCAGCTCCCGTAAATAATGGGACATTACAATTTTTAATTATCTGTCTGCATCTTCCTATACCTAAACTTACAACAATTTCAACCCAGGCGTCGTTCCTTTTATTTCGGTCCCTGTATTCTTTCAATTTGCAATCCCACAGAACTGATTGATTTTGATACAAATCAATTAAACTTAAGACCTTTTTAATTTGTCCACTCCATAGTTCTTGTAGCACAAATTTTAGTCAGAATAAAAATAACAAATTTATTTAATTTTTTGTAAAAAGTTAAAACAAATTGAGCTAGGGAATCAACATGAATACGGGAAACACTGAAATTTTACCAGCTACTCTTTATAACCGTCCAAAAATACAACTGAAGGAGAAAAAGAACCTGATTCTGATATGCTTCAAAAAATAGGTGTCAAGATAAGAAAATGGGAAAAAACAATAATTTTTAACAAATACAGTAGAGTCTCGCTAATCCGAGTTTGATGAGGCACTGTCTGGATTACCGAAAGTCCGGATTAAATGGAATCAGTTTGAAAAGTGACTAAAACTAGTTTTAACTGGATAAAACTATTAAAGTCGATGTGCTCATAGTAAAAATTACTGATTAGTCTCAACGTAGGTCCATCTTTTAACCCTTGAAATTGATTTAGGTTAAAAAAAATCCACGCTTTTGAATGTGTTCTTTTTTCTGAAAAATTTTCATTTAGACATTTGTATGGTGAGTGAATTACGCTTTAAAAAGTTAAGAGGTTTATGAACGTCCAAAACGAATTCTAAATTGAGACTAAAAAAAATGTTCTATACTGTGCAAAGATGATTCCAATTCCACTTAAACTAATGGATGTAGAATACGTCCACACGGTGCCATACGCCGCATTGCCATCAGACTTCCATTGATCCTGACTGACAATAGGAAGGTTGGGTTTGGCATGCCAAATGCCACGTTTATGCCAAGCATGGGGAAATGGTCAATCCCAAGCATGTCATCCACATCACACTTGCAAGTGCCATTTGGCCTTGCCATTCCCTGCTTGGCACAGTGTGGACGCGGCTTTACACTTAACTATTGATTTTTCAAACTTAAGTATAGCAAGTTACGTGATCTTCATAACTATACTACAGAAGGCACATAGTATTAAGTAATGCAACAATTAAGTAATCACCATATCTTCATTCCTTGAATGCTGACACTAATAAGAATTTCTATAAAACATCAATCAATTTTGGACTGATATTCCTTTAGTAATCCTCAATACAAACCATCAAACGAGGACAAAAATTAATATGAACATTGACGAAAAACAACAAGAAAGTATAATAAATAAAATTCCTCTTACGGTATTATTACAGCCGTATGTTTCATCAGATTGATCGACACAGTCGAAACTACCGTCACAGACCCAATGATTCGGAATGCACAAGCCGTCTAAGCAATGGAAAGAATCTGCGTCGCATCCATTTTCGTTGGTTGTTCGCTGTACCTATTACAAAAAAATGATTTTATATAAGTATAAAAAAGAATTTACAGTTTCAATTTGCAACTGTAGCCTCTTATTTTAAATAAATAACAATTTAAGTAATTTAATGACTACCAGGCAAATCGTTATTTATGGAATCACCCAGAAGAAGTCATAAAAATAGTAATATTTACTTTTATTCCTTTTAAATACCGTTCTTTTAAATCGTCTTAACTCAAAAAATGCGTTTGAAGTGAAATATTTTTTCGGAATAGAATTGGTGAAAGCTCAAGCGAAAAAACTGCTAGGTGATAAGCTAAAACAACAGTTAAATTATCTTAACGCAAATCGCATCTCCTTTTTTGATAATCGATTTTAAAATAGTAATTCCATTGAAAGAGCTATCAAAGATCGAAACATTTGTCTTAACAAATGATTTGAACTTTGATCTTTTTCAATATATATTTCTTAATATATATATATTTATTTAGTTAATAGAAAGCAAATGGAGATTGACCAAAGAAAAGTGTCAGATAATTCCATTTTTTGATAGTTTCTGATTATTTTTGTAAAATGGTCATTGAATATTATATGTTTCAGCTCACAANTTCTTAATATATATATTTATTTAGTTAATAGAAAGCAAATGGAGATTGACCAAAGAAAAGTGTCAGATAATTCCATTTTTTGATAGTTTCTGATTATTTTTGTAAAATGGTCATTGAATATTATATGTTTCAGCTCACAATAGATCTAAATCGTTGCATTAGTATCTTTTGCGTCAGAAACCCTTTTAATTTAAGGCTTTTTCTAGTTTTTTTTTTTTATTATCAAACATAAATTTGTTCTGAACTTAATCACATTTTGATTGCCTCCAATTTTAAATTAAGGGAACAAGAAATCAATTAAATAATTAGTTATAAAAATCTATCAAGAATTTTACTTCTCTAGATAAAGAATTCGACAGAAAAAAATAATGTTAGAGTTTGCATTCTCTGAATTAAGAACAGAACCTACAATGTTAGGCTATAAATTTTTTTTTTTTTTAAAAACTAACTCTTTATTGAAGATAGTGAATAAACGAACTTAAAAGATTTTAAATGCGTATCCTTGAACTAAAAAATGATTACCAATTTAATGTGGTCATAATGAAGAAATTTACAGAAAATATTAATATTAGAGTTTTCATTCTTTAAAATTAAAACCTCTACAATGTTCGCTATAAATATTTTTTAAAAAAAAATCAAACTCATAATTTAAGATAGTGAATAAACTAACTTAAATGATTTTAAATGCGTATCTCTGAATTGAAAAAGTATGACCAATTTATCGTGGTCATAATCTGTCTGTTACTATCTCATGTTCTTTTAATTTTTGACCATTTGTTCTTTTGATTTAGCTTTTTTTCGTTTTATTTGACTTAAAACTAAGTTTGTTCAGATATTTCACAATAGTTCATAGATCCGGTTTTATCTATGATAGATTATATTTTATAAATACAATCCGTAAAATAAAAATGGTCCTAGAAACAAAAAAAAATGCCACTTATATAGATATTTTGTTTTATAGAATTTTAGAATTTATTTTTAGAGAAAAAATTAGCTGGCAATTCTGAAAGAGTGCAGATTGTTTTCCTGAACTATTTTAAAAATTAAAGATCTGCTTTATCTACGTCTTCGTTTTCATAATCTATAGATCTTTATTTCAATATCTCCACTTGTTTCCTATAGTTTAAATATTGAATCACTGTTTTTAAAAATTGTGAACACTGAACTCGGAGTGATTTCATATTTACGAGATAATTCTTCGTTATCATTTCTTTATCCACACCTTTGAATAAATAATTTTTTTTTTATAGTGATTTTGTTTTTTTTTTAGACATTTGTACGGTTAGTAAATTACACTGTAAGAATTCAAGAGCTTTTGTGAACGTCCGAAACAAATTCTAAACTAAGACTAAGAGATTTTTCCAATTCTAAACAAATTCTAAACTAAGACTAAGAGATTTTTCCAATTCTAAACAAATTCTAAACTAAGACTAAGAGATTTTTCCAATTCTAAACAAATTCTAAACTAAGACTAAGAGATTTTTCCAATTCTAAACAAATTCTAAACTAAGACTAAGAGATTTTTCCAATTCTAAACAAATTCTAAACTAAGACTAAGAGATTTTTCCAATTCTAAACAAATTCTAAACTAAGACTAAGAGATTTTTCCAATTCTAAACTAAGACTTAGAGATTTTTCCAATTCTAAACAAATTCTAAACTGAGACTGTGCAAAGATGATTCCAATTCTACTTAAACTAATGGAGGTAGAATACGTAAAATTATTGGAGTGCTACAGCATGAAACTCCTAAATGTGCGGCTCTAAGATTATATGGGAATGGAAAAACAATGTAATATTAATTTACAGAAAGTTTGCCGATCGGATCTTTATTCTAATTTTTATGAATTTAGATCGTTGTAGAGAAATTATATTTTCGTTCTATAGAAACACATTTACATAGACAATATATAGGATATTTTAAAAAAATTCATTATATAGGGATTTATGAAGCATAAAAGTTCGTTATAAGGAGGTCCGACGGTTCATATATACTTATATATAGCATTAACTAACTAAATTGTTTTCAATAATGCTATGGATAATATAAGGTTTAATTTTTTCTTGGGGTTATAATATTATTGTACACAATACCTTATTTTAACAAGTTGTTAAAATAAAAAATATGGCTTGTATATGTGAATTATGTGTATAAGTAAATAAATATAGCTGTGTAAGTACGTTTATGATATGTCTTAAGAATTTCTTCACTTATTAATGTTTTGATAATAATAATAATGTATTAAGTAATGATAATATTTATAAGAAAACCGGTTTTCCTATCGTTAACCTTAATAACATAAAGACATACACGTTGCCGTAAGCCTGAAAGCCATACACGTTGCCGTAAGCTTGAAAGCCATACACGTTGCTGCAAGCTTGAAAGGCAAACCTGTAGAGGTAAACTGGAGCGTGTGTGCAGATATGGCAAAATATCTTAAGCCGGCCGCATACACGTTGCGGTATACCTGACAGTAAAACCTGCACAGGTAAACCGGAGCGTGCTATCAAATTATGACATAAGTGCACTGTTATGATAGCACACACGCTTCGGCTCATCAGGTGACCTGTACAGGTTTACCTGGCAGATATACTGTAACGTGTATGGCCGGCTTTATATGCACATTTATAATAGCACACACGCTTCGGTTCATCAGGTGACCTGTACAGGTTTACCTGTCAGGTATACTGTAACGTGTATGGGTGGCTTTATTTGCACATTTATAATAGCACTCACGATTCCGTTCATCAGGTGACCTGTACAGGTTTACCTGGCAGATATACTGTAACGTGTATGGGTGGCTTTATATGCACATTTATAATGGCACACACGCTTCGGTTCATCATCATACGGTTCAGTAACGTGTATGGCCAGCTCAAAGATACAACCTAGTCTCTTAAATAAATAAAATCACGGTACCTAGGCAGGTGAAGGGCTCCTAATTAACAAGTACCAAAATTAAATTTAATGCATCACTATATTCTCATAAACAAATTAATTTCCCATCCATCAATTTTGATCAAATCAAATAAATACGTGATAATAAAATAATTTACAGACCTGTGGTTGATCGAATATTTTGGGGCACCCCTCTTCATCGCTGAAATCTCCACAATCGTTTTCACCATCACAGATAAAAGCTTTTGCAACGCAGTGACCATTTTTGCAGAGCATGAAGAATTCTTTGTCGCATTCAGGATGCTCTAAAAATAATAATAATGAAGATTTTTTTTAGCATATACCAATAACAACAATTTATTTATGTTGAATATTTATCACTGTATGAGATATTGATTTAAAAAAAAAAA
>KZ651156.1:759529-774654 GCA_001010745.2 Gerris buenoi | reverse complement strand
AATCAATTAGAAATACATATTTTACTTATTGGTAGTATTCATACTACGGAAAGATTAAATTTTATTTTTAAATCATTTTAATTTTAATTTTTAATTTTAAATCAAATTATAATTATTATTAATTACGGGAAACAGACAGAGAAAAATAGACTTCAGCGCCGGGATTTGATCCACGGGCCTCTAAATCTAGAGGCCTGTGGTTCAAATCCCAGCGCTGAAGTCTATTGTTTTCTCTGTATGTTTCCCGTAGTTAATAATAATTATAATTTGATTTAAAAAAACAAACAAATCATTTAGTTCCTGAGAAAATTGCATTAAACGCAGACGGAGAGATGCCGGATTCGATTCCCCGGAGAAGTTATTTTTATGATCAATCTTGACATAATGTTCAATAATAATTAAATATACCAACGAAAACTCGACAAGTAATATATGGAAAACACTGGGCTAAGTAATCATGAACTCTTTTAATGAGAAAGTTTATCTGAGTTATCTCGGACTGATTTTTTAAACTAAATTTAGTAGGGTTTGCCACATAATATAGTAGTAGTATAAAGTTTTAAGCGTAGTATAAAGTTTTAATTTAATTTTATATTCATACTTATTTCTAGACAAATATGTAGATTAATTTTTAAAAATTAATTACAATTTTCAGCACATAACATTTATCAAAGTGTTTATCCACAACTTAAAGTTTTCTAAGAGTCAAGTCAGAATTACATTATTATCTGCTCTACTTTTTCTAAGTTGTATTTAAGCCCTAGTACAACATTTTTAACGATTGTCCCCAATTCCATACTGAGCTCTTTACTGATTATTTAAATGTTTTGTATATTTTTTGTTTTATCAGATTGTTCCGATCTAGAAAAACCTAAGAGAGGGGAGAAGTGTAATTTCATAGAAGTGCTTGTAGTAGTGCTCGACAGTCGACAGTCCAGTGTGTCAAGCTAAAGATAGGAGAGAAATACGTTTTTAAAAAAAAGTAAGTTCTTATCTACGATTAGCAATCATTAGATGATAATTAATTAATAGAAATTTAGATACGACGTATACGACGAAAGTAAATCGCAGGTAAAGAGGAGGTTGAAAAAACGCGCATCCATGGAAACGCATAGGCACAACAACTGAGAGTTCCTAGTTACCTACTTCAGTATCAGTTAAGTCTTTATGAACGTAACGTCAAATCGTTTTCATTTTAAATTCACGTTTTTTCGTAAAACTTAACAATAACAATTCGATGAATTAATTTTTTTTAAAAAAAAAAGATTGAAAAAATGCGGAATAATTTATTTTTTAGTTCTAGCTTAAGCTCGATCGTTTCATTTGACAGCGATGCTTTCGCAATTAAACCGTTCAACAAGACGATCTACATGGATAAAAAGGTGACACTATTCTCTTTATACTAACCCAAATATTAATTAATTTTTCAAAGCATAATACAATTATGCAAATATTATGCTCAGTTACTAAGATAAATGCCTCAAATTACTTAAATTAAATGAGCGTATTATCACTTTTTTTTTTTTTTTTTTAATTAAATACATATTCTTAGTTAAGAACAAAGTTCGTCTTAGTAGATTAACTGTTGTTTACGAAAAGTGGAATTTCTAGGTATGGATTGTCACAATTTTCAACAGTCTATAGGTGATACAACATTTTTAGTATTAAATACACAAAATACATTTTTAATTTGTTTAACATTTACATTTTTTTGTTTTTTTTTATAAAGGGTAAACAGGTTACATAGACCCAATACTAATTAATTTTTCAAAGAATAATACAATTATGCAATTATTTTGGACAGTTACTGGTACTTCTTTAGATTGTTACTCCCCTATGTTGTTTTAGAATATAAGTGACTATGACTAAACAACTATTAAGACAAAGGGATGTTTTGTCCATTGTACTTTGGGACAAAGGAATATCACACTTCTGTTTTATAAGGGGAGCAGCACTCTAAAGAAGAACATTCTGCACAACATCTTTAGATTGTTACTTCTCTCTGGTTTTATTTATATGGGAAGTAACAATCTAAAGAAGTTACCTGTTACTAAGATGAATTCCTCATATTATTTGAATTTAATGAGTGCATTATCACATTTTTTTTTTTTTTTTTTTTTTTTTTTTTTTTTAATAAATTTTTTTTTAAAAAAAAAGATTGAAAAAATGCGGAATAATTTATTTTTTAGTTCTAGCTTAAGCTCAATCGTTTCATTTGACAGCGATGCTTTCGCAATTAAACCGTTCAACAAGACGATCTACATGGATAAAAAGGTGACACTATTCTCTTTGTACTAACCCAAATATGAATTAATTTTTCAAAGAATAATTCAATTATTTCAACAAAAATATTATAGACAGTTACTAAGATAAATTCCTCAAATTATTATTATTATTTTTTTTTTCATTAAATATTCTTAGTTAAAAACAAAACGAAAAACAAAGATATTACGTCTTAGTTGATTAACTGTTGTTTACAAAAGGAATTAGAATTTCTATTTATAGATTGTCACAATTTTCAATTGTTTATAGGTAACACAAAATGTTTAGTATTAATACAAAAATTAAAATTTACATTATTTTTGTTTAAAATAACTTTTTCATTGAGGTCTATAATTTGTTCTCATTATACAAGAGCTTTCTTTTATATAAGTTACTTTTTTTTGTACTAATATTTGAAACATTAAATGTTAACATAATCGTAAAGTTTAAGATAGAAACATAATCTTCTGGAGAATAAAAACATAAAAAAATAAATAAATGAATAATAATAATAATAATAATTTTAGACTTCTTTTATTACTTGGCTAAATACAGGTAATATTGTAGACAGACAATTTTTACCTTTGCTTATCATTTGTGCAGCTTAACCACCAATTTACTTTTCAAAGCAAACCAAAAAAATTCTTTAGTAAAAAAAAAAAATAATAAAGGTATCCTGCTAAACAAACATGAATCAAGGTTCAAAATTTAAGTATCTGATTGTATCTTAAAGGTTTTTTCCACAGAATTAAACATACGTATAAAATGTTATATCATTTCGAAAATTGTTTCCAAGTTAATCGTGCTATGAAGAATAAACACTTAATATCATTCAGTGGCAACATGAATTAGCTTTGAAATCTAATCAGGTGATCGTTTCACATAGGTAAAAATATGTTATCTCATAATCAAATAACAGGAATCTTCAATAGATCTTTATTTAACATAATACACTAGTGAATGGATCAGGCTGAATAACTCTACGAGAAGAATTTCAGCGGTTATAGTTATGCCCACTGAAATTCTTCTCGAAGAGTTTTAATTGATTCATAAGTTATGCCAAAGAATAGGCATAACATTTTGTGCAGCTTCAACATATTTAAATCAGGCTGAAAATTTTCATATCATATTACTGGTTCATAAATGACCGTGTAAATAAGATTAAACGGTTAATCTTGTATAGTGAAAACAAATGTAAACAGGTAAAAATGATCTTAACCAATGTCAACTTTTGCATCAAATCTACGAACATAACATCATCTTCACAAACATGATGGGTGTTATCAAATATCTATCATGATCGTAATATTATTTAGTTTCATAACCTATGTACGTTTTTCTAGAGGTGATTCCAGCGATAGTAGCTGGGCAACCATGAAGCTGAGTACTCCTCCTCTGAGTTTGCTTGTTACTATTTTCCTAGCTGAGTGACTCCAGCGATTCTCGCTGGAGACACTAGCATCGATCTCGATCGCTGAGCGATTGTAGCCACCCACTCCAGGAGTATTTATAATAGCAGTCGCTAGCGTTTCTTCGTGTGTTCCATACGCACCACAAGGCCGCCATCCTTGACGTCAAACTGAGGGAAAAATTTAAATTAACGGGCAATATTAGGGTTGTCAATTGTTTCCCCGACGGATGTTCGTAGAGGGAGATATAATCGTTAAATGAAAGCATTCTTACTAACTAATAAAAGGTAAAAGTAACATCAGACAGTTGAGAAGGTAAGGAGTTACTTGCAATCGTCAGAGGAAAACATCCTGACCAACATTTAAGAGAAGGGGATGGTGTAAGGAGTTACCAGGAACCATCAAGATAATACATTCTGACCAACTAACAGCTAAGCTGGAAGATACATTAGACAGTTGAGAGGATGGGATATAATGTAAGGACTTACTTGCAATCGTCAGAAGAAAACATTCCGACCAACATTTAAGGAAAGGAGGTAGTGTAAGGAGTTACCACGAACCATCAAAAGAAAACATTCTGAACAGCTAATCTGGAAGTTACATCAGACAGTTGAGAGGATGGGATAATGTAAGGAGTTACTTAGAATCGTCAGAAGAAAACTTTCCGACCAACTAAAAACAGCTGAGCTAGAAGTTACATCAGACAGTTAAGAGGATACCATCAAAAGAAAACATTCTGAACAGCTAATCTGGAAGTTACATCAGACAGTTAAGAGGATTGGATAATGTAAGGAGTTAATTAGAATCGTTAGAAGAAAACTTTCCGACCAACTAAGAGCAGCTGAGCTGGAAGTTACATTAGACAGTTAAGAGGATTGGATAATGTAAGGAGTCAATAAGAATCGTTAAGCTGAGCTGGAAGTTACATCAGACAGTTAGGATTTGTCATAGGAGTTACTTGGATTTGTCAGAAGAAATCATTCCGTCAATCAATTAAGGGGAGTGAATAATGTAAGAACTTAAACTCGTCAAAAGAAAGTATTCAAACCAACACTTGAAGGAAAGGGATAAACTTGTTGAGTCATAATGACAAGACACATTGAAGTATGTCTCATCATTTAACTCTAACTTCAAATAATTTATTGATAGAATACATTCTATCGAAACCAGATGGTTGAAAATTATAATATTTACAAGGTAATAATCGATTAAACAGGAAAGGGAAAATTCGAGGCAGTTATAAGTATGTATATTTAATAAATCAGGTTATAATTGATTGCCTGAATAAAATAGATCGAACTTAACGTTATTTCTTAAACTTACAAAGAAATCAACAATACATATTTCAAGAGCATTACAGGTAAAAAGTAACTATTAAATTACAGAGTTAAAAACTTCTGCTAACACAATATATATTTTATGAGCTTAATTCCATTCTATAAAAGTATTTTGTTTTTTGTAAGATTAAATACTTCTCTCGTATACCCTTGACATTGAATAAAACAAAACTTTAAGAAACAAATGAATAATTTAAAAGAGTAATTATTGGCAAAACATTCTCTAAAGAAATATTATTTTCTATTTAAACTTGCTTATTAGAAATTACATTTGCACAAACAAATAGTTTAAAAATAAATGAACTTGAGTTGGCATGTAACTTCTTGTAATCGACCTCATCCGATCATATCATTGCATTAACTACCCTCCTATCAACAATATACAAGCTCAGTCTTCTATTATTCACCGAGTAGTTCTTCTATCTCCCTCCTAACCGATACATTTCTTATCGCGGAGTGAATTCAGTTCATATTTTCTTTGAAAAAAAGTGAACAACAATGACCAAAATACTTATATTTTAATTAATATATATATCGATGGTAAAAATGCAAAGCATCGAATAGGAAAATCAAAACGTTTTTAGGAAACCAAAAGAAAATAAAATTTAAAATTTAATTAGTGATAATGAGAATGATTTTAATTTAAGTTATAAATATACATTAAAAAAATCGTATATTTAAAGTGTATACTTCTAAAATATTTTTAATATATCAATAATATTTTTAATAATGTTTAGTGATTTGAGGTCGATATTTTATTCTCCAAAATAATTAATCTAATTACAAAAATATCACTTTCAATATTTTACAACTAATTTGTACGTTTTATACGTACTCGTGAAAATTCACGAATAAGATGCTCTTTCACTAATTTTTACTTGATAATTTAATAATACCACTTTACCAAACAAACGAAAATATTACTTGTTTGTCACAATGCAAATGCAGGTATCAAGGTTTTTAAGCAAGTATATCGGAAAATAACTAATTCGCGAAAAAAAAAAAAAAAATCCTCTTAAATTTTCAAATAATTAAAGCTAATGTCTTATGGTAGGCCGATGAAAATTTCCAGAAAAAATTTAATTTATCTTTTCGTTATTACCGATAAATAATATTGTGCCTCCCCGGGTGATCGAACCAGGAACCCCTTCCTGTAGTAATATTACAGGAAGAAGAGGTGGTTAGACTACTAAATGTAAAGATACCACTTTATGGAAATTTCGAAAAAAATATTATTTTATTTTTTATTGACTAAATACTTTTTTTTAATATATATATAATTATGGTCTTTTCGATGTATTTATACGGTTGTAGTCCGGTTCAGTGGCAACAAATTACTTCATCAGAAGTTTGTTTATGTGTTTTGAGAATATCAGATCCATAGGGTAGTTCAAAGTAAACTTTTTAGCATTTTAAAAAACACCATCAATAGGGTTACTACTTAAACAATACAGTGTTGCCTACGGACCCTCGCCGTGTGCTGACTAGCTCACACTTGACCTGTTTATTTATTAGTATTGTGCATACTGCAGTTTTATTTATTTACCTCGCCGTGTGCTGACTAGCTCACACTTGACCTGTTTATTTATTAGTATTGTGCATACTGCAGTTTTATTTATTTATGTTTCAAAATTAATAATAAANTATGAAATAATTGTACCCATTATAATCATATATTTATGTATAATTTTATTATAAATAATAAATCCTCAAATAACTACAACTAGTTTATCAACTTTAATTATTATTATTAATTACTTCTTACTTATAATTGTCTCTACAATAGTAATACATTTACATTAAAAAAATAATTTTGAAAAACAATTTAGCGTAAAATATTTTAAATTACAGATTACAAGTGATAACATATTTATTGTCTAAAGGTCATTTCATAAACGATATATTATATTTTGAAAATACTTTAGAATTATTTAAATTTTAAATTGCAGAAATTTTGTTTTGATAATGGCAAGAATGTTTCCAGGCATCAACATTGCGGTAAATATTCTTTTATCATAAAAATTTACAATCATAATGTCATTTTAGTATTGTTTTAAGATAAATGGTCGATCAGTTTTTTAATCTAAATGTAAAATTAGTTTATGTCAACGATTGTGATACTTATGTTAAGTCATAAGACTTGTTTAAACTTTTAAATCATTTCTTCCTTAATGCTAACGAACACCGGCTTTAAGGAAGCTTATATATACAGAAACAAAATAAATGTACATGGAAGGTTTTTCATACTTTAAAGCAATATGTGACAAACGTTATGGTGTGACCGCATTTAAAAGAAAAGAAGCTCATGGGACTTAAAATGTATAAATCTATCAAAATATATTTGCTGTTCGACAAGAATACTTATTTATTAACTTTCAGGTATGCCGAAACGTGTATGGCTGAGTTAATATTGATAAAGAGATAATAGATAGCACGTAAGCGTAAGAATTTTTTATTTGCTTTACAGTATTTATACGTTTATAAAAACAAAATATACTCTTCCTGGCTTTATATATCGAGGGCCGTGGTTCAAGTCCCGGCGCTGGAGTCTCTTTTTCTCTGTCTGTCTCCCGGTGTTAATAATATAATTATAATTTGATTTAAATTAAAATTTAAACTTTCCGTTGTATGAGTACTACCAAAAACTTAAAAATTAATTTCTAATTGGTACAGGTACTAATCTGACCAAGTGATAAAAACGTTAAATAATCAAAAAGTTTTCTTAGGCCTCGGGTACAATACGAGTGGTGAGTGGCAGAGCGGTACCGTTTATGTTTACATTGAGTTCAATGGAAGTAGAGGACGGCCAGCTATGAAAAGCGTCTGAGCGAAAAATGTTGCTTCTTTGAGCTTACCGCTAAGACATTATTTTAGCCTAGGCAGTCATTTTTTCTCACAGCTCAATCTTGTTAGCTGATTTAAAACTACCGTCAAGTAAACAAGAAAAACTGGTGGCAGGGAACTGATGGACAATAACTGATATAGTCTTGTTAATTGCTTCACTCTAGCCATTTAACTTACATCTAGTCTTGTTTTTAGACTAGTTTATTGCCTCACTCTAGCCATTTAACTTACATCTAGTCTTGTTTTTAGACTAGTTTATTGCCTCACTCTAGCCATTTAACTTACATCTAGTCTTGTTTTTAGACTAGTTTATTGCCTCACTCTAGCCATTTAACTTACATCTAGTCTTGTTTTTAGACTAGTTTATTGCCTCACTCTAGCCATTTAACTTACATCTAGTCTTGTTTTTAGTCTAGTTTATTGCCTCACTCTAGCCATTTAACTTACATCTAGTCTTGTTTTTAGACTAGTTTATTGCCTAACTCTAGCCATTTAACTTACATATAGTCTTGTTTTTAGTCTAATTGATTGCATCACTCTAGCTATTTAACTTCCACCTAGTCTTGTTTTTTTGATAATACATTTTCGTATCTTCTCTGAAGGTACATAAACCGAGATTTCAATGGATTATCCGTTGTGAGGTGTTTTTAAGATCAATTGAGTGGTTTTCAGCTTATTGTCTGTCCGTCTGTGTCAAGCATAACTTCCACAGTTTAAGAGTTAAAACTTACAAAAATCAGTCCTTACACTTAGTTTTCCCACCCGGAAAAATCATAAATTTGTGTCCTCACTAAGCCATTTTTCTTAGTCAATAAATTCGTAAGAAATCGAATCATTGGTGCAAAATTTGCACCAATCATACCTTCACTTAATTTCGTTTGTCCACCTTTAACAATATATAAGTATTTCGGAACTATTTTCCCGATTGAGCTGAAATTCGCACCACTAATTCAGTTCTGTAACACTTATTCCTGTAAATATATTTCTTCATATTTCCGCCATCTATATCTGCTGCCATTTTGGAATAATTTGGGTGCAGAAATGTTCCGACATGATCAGCTTCTAATTTTTTAAAGCTTTATTATTTTAAGTATTTTTATTTTTATTTTTTTTTTCTTTTTTTTTTCTTTCTTATAATTTGATTAACTGTTTATCATTTAAGTGAGGGTTTTAGGTCTCACAATCCTAATCTAACAAATAGATGATAACTATATAAAGTGCATCAGTGCACTTTAAATATTGTAAAACTGTCTAATTTTAGAATCAGGTATCCGATTTTATGGAGTGCTATCTACTTTTTCACACTGAATTTCCAATGCGAATAGTCCGCTAAGATTTTTGTTTAATTGAAACTTCAATCTTGATAAATATCTAAGCGTTTGTTTACATAGGATAAATACATAGGAAATAATTACGACAAGTTTTAGGGAGTAGCCTAATGAAATATGAGTTACGTTCATAGATAGATTTGAACATTTGCTGCTAAAAGTGAACATTAAATAGTTGTAGGCGAAACAATGAGCTTTAAAGTATGACATTCTACTTCCACTAGTATAATTCTATAGTATGACCTTTCTTTATAGCTGTTTTCCTATTTAGTAATACATTTAGCGAGTCAGGTTATTGTGTGTAAAAGAAAGTCTATTTTCCATCTTATAAGAGCAAGAATCCTTCCTGTCTTGTCAAAAAGGAAACAAAGAAACACTCTAGTCACATAAACTGCTTATGTATTAGAAGAAAAGACAATGATGTTATAATATATTATACATAATGCGCTCTATATGTTTTTGGAAGCGAGTCCATTGTTTGTTGTAAATAAGGTAGTGGGGAGTGATTAGTGACAGAATTAAGGCAGTTGCGCTGTTGAAGGTGTAATTGTTGAGCGGTTCAGTGCTGTCGAAGATGCGCTAGACATCTCGGTGAGTGAGAGCTAGTGACCTTGTCTCAGTATAATTGAAGCGTCTAGCTGTGTTAGTCAATAATACTCGCGTTAAGCTGATCCGACAACCCAGATAGCGGCTCCAAGTATAAAATATACAATTTCTTCCTAGCACACGAACCACTGACTCACATCATTTCATATCTTTCCGTGTTTCAACTGATAAAGTGTTCCGTTTCATATCGGGAGTATTCAGATATGAAAAAATATTCCTGTGACATTTGTGAAATTTCTGTTTTGTGTAAATGCCTATATAGTGTAGTATGAATAATGGATAGATTCATAGATTTTCTTAATATGTCACACTCGAGTTAATGTGTAATTATTCAGGCAGAGTGCAAGATGAAGTCTTAAGTGTAGAAGATAATTTAAATAATATGTGCACCGAGTGTGTTGTCAGTCAGTGGTTGAGTCGGACGGTAGTAGTCAGTCAGAGGCGCGATGTAGTCACGGTACGGAGTAGTGGGTGTCGGGAAGAAGTGTGGGACGGAGCCTTCGGACGCGGTAGAGAGGGAATACCCCGTGCCTCGACGGCAGCCTGGCCGGGCTTAGTCATCCGTCCGACAGACTTGCAGACAGACGCTCTGACTTCTTACCCAGTCTCCGAACCACGGTCTCTTCCATACAAGGACAGCTTCGACTTCTTTAAACAGCTTGCCGTTTCAAATACAAGTAAGGTTCATAATTGTAATACTTAGTCCCTGGTTTTGTCGAAATTTCCAAGATAATCTCCTTAAAAATACACAAAAGAAAGCCCCATTTTCAAAGAATGCTGCTATTTATGTTTTCTTCATGCAACAATTAAAAGGACGTTAATCACATTTTAGCAGTACAGATGTTGTGCCAGTTCAATCAGCAATAACTGATTCAGCATTCACTTCAATCAACAATAACTGATATGCTCTGAGAGCAGAATTACTAATCACAATAGTTTAATGATTGGCCGGAGCTAGTTGATTGATCTTATTAAATCACTTATCATGAAGATAATTTCAAGGAATGTAGGCGCAAGTTAATCATTTAATTATGTGATGAAAACGCTCTTGACTCAACAGTTGTCAACACTCGTTAAAAATATAAAAACGTTTACTTTCCTTCTGAAAAATACATTTCTCAGTTCATTCCTCGTGGAAATAATAATAATAATTCCATGGCAATACGTATGATCAACATAGTATTAAATTAGTATCTGTTTTTACAAAATCCTCAAATCATATCTAAATATAAGGGTACTTCTTTAGATTGTTACTCCCCTTTGTGTTTTTATAATATATATGACTTTAAACAAAACAACTATTAAGACAAAGTGATGTTTAGTGCAATGTACTTTGGGACAAAGGAATATCACACTTCTGCTTTTATAAGAGGAGTAACAGTCAAAAGAAGAACATTCCGTACACCTTCTTTAGACTGTTACTCCCATCTGTTATATTTATTAGGGGAGTACTAAAGAAGTTGCGTCACGGCTTTTGGCCGATTTGTTTTTAAAATAAGCTTTGAGTTGAAATGTTCCTTTGTAGAATGTACTATGTATAAACAATAAATGACATTCTTATTACTAAAGAAGTACCAATATAAGAATCAATATCCTCCATACACTCATAAATTAAATTTGTATACACTATCTTAACTTATGTTCTATTTTTTTTTTATCAAGATGTTCTTTTCCTTAAAATATTTTTTTACAAAATAAGTATAAATATAAAAAATAAATTACTAAAAAAATGCCGCATCAATTCGTCTTATGTTTTTAAATAAGATCTGCATGACGTCCTTCACAAAATGGAATAAGAATCATCTAGATTACTCATTCTCTTTCAGACTCATTCCAAAATTATCCGTAAAAGGACTTTTATTTTAAAACACTGAATTGCACAATCAATTCCATACTGTTATTAAAACCAAAGCTTAAAATTTTGCCGCACTAAACATTTTTTATCTTCAGACGTTTCTTCATGTTTTTTTTTTTTTTTTTTTTTTTGTTTGCATTCTAACAAAAATCTTAAAGTAGGTACGTTAAACTAGTGATGACTATAAACAAAAAAACAAATGCGAGTTGGTGTACCCAAGAAGTGAGTCACACATTGAAGCAAGCTATCATTTGAGCCCACAGATAGGTGTGCAAACAGTTTGATTTTTATTATCCTACAGTAAAATGACTAAAAGCAATTTATTATATTGTATTTCAAATGCTAATGATCATGGAAATTTTAGTAATTTGTTTTTTAATATATCTTATCCTACGTCAAATAGTCCGGACAATCTGCCAGTTAGAATAACTAATGTATTTTCTATGTGCATAATCATAATATTCTTTAAATAATTGGTTATGGTCTATTTACATTTATTACTCTAGGAGCATTTGGTCCTTAGAGGAGGAGTGATCTGTCATTTCACACACTATCAATGTCATAATGCTGCTACTGTCAATGTTATAATGCTGCTGCTATCAATGTTATAATGCTGCTACTAGCAAAGTTATAATGCTGCTACTATCAATGTTATAACGCTGTAAGAAACATTGATCACCTCTCTTTGTGAGTATTCTTTCGTGGTTGATGTATTCATTTCTGAAGAAGGTTGATTTCTGGATATGATCTAAGTTTCACCTTATATGACGAACGCATCTTCAGGGTTGTATATGTTGATTTGATGACAGCAATAGTTTACGTTGTCACATCCTAGTTTACGTTGTCACATCCTAGTTCACGTTGTAACTATCATTAGATCACGTTGTTACTATCACAGCATCAACATGTACAACCCTGAAGTTGCCACTAGCATATACGGCGAAACGACGAAACATAACTCGACTGTACCAATGGTCATCGCCTAAAACTTCATCATTCACACTCTTGATTTCTATCCCCAGATTATTATGGTGTTATTGACTTAGGTTTCAAGCAAGGAGTAATGATTAACTATATTCACTCACCCCTTTACAATAGACTATTCTAACTTTCATCGTAAAAATAAATCGCAAATTATTATTTAATTGTAATTTAAGGATTATTTTAGAATTACGGTCATAATAATTTCAATGAGTTAAATTATTATTAATTTAAGTGTACACCCTATTTTCTTTTATAAGAAACGTTTTTTTGATGGATGGTGAGGTGTAATAAGCTGTAACTAAGCCANATCAAAAAAACGTTTCTTATATAAGAAAATAGGGTGTACACTTAAATTAATATTAATTTAACTCATTGAAATAAATCACCTGGAGATGGACATTGCCAGGAATATCAACAAAAACAGTCTTCATAAAGAAGAACAGATTACCATAAAATTAATAAATTGACTAAAGATGACTCTTCTAAGAGTCGAAACGTCTCAACAAATGAAATAATGACTTAGTTACAGGTCATAATAATTTAAAGTCATAAAGATCTTAATTTAATACATATCAATACATCAATCTCATTTTACGCTAGTAATTATCGAGTATATTACACTTGTATTCGGTGTGTTTATATTTCGCGTAATACTACTTAAACTATTTTATTAAAAATCATTTTATGTATATCGCTTATACTATAATTCTTATTAAATGATTTAATACTAGCAATGCAGAATATAAAGAACTCACTTAGAAAAAAAAAATCATTCAGCTTTTGAAACTACTATGCTTGTTATCTACGGCTATCAGACAACATTTTATCGTGAAAAAAAAAAAAAAAAAAACATTTTATCATCTATTTGGAAAGAGCATTATAATGACATGCAACATCAACATGCCATATATGAAATACTTTTTTTTAACACCCTCGTATGGGACTTTTATTTTAAAATGCTGGTAACATAATAATTCTTATGATAATTTTTGTTAGGACGGGTCTTCAGGGGAGTTTTTAAATAAAAAACACTAAGTTCCTTGAAAAAAGTCAACATTAATTGAGAAGAGTAATTTTAAAAAATTAAAATTCCCACTTCTTAACATCGTCAATTAATGTTGACTTTTTTTTAAACTGATATATGAATCAACCACATCAAGAATTTTGCTTGAAAATGTCCCAAAAGAGGGACGAAATATTGCAAGGAACTTAGAGTTTTTTATTTAAAAACTCCCCTGAAGACCCGTCCTTACAAAAGTTATCATAAGAAAATAAAGGGGACAGCAACAAAATATGGATGATAATTCTTGATAACAATGCATATTCTTTTCCTATACTTTTCAAGGTCTTTAAAACGATGTTTAATAAGTCATGCAGACGAAACATTTTTTGCTTTTAGTCATCCACCATATTGGCCACCACTTCCAAAAAACAATAAAGTTGTCGCAAATAATGCACCTGTGTACCAAATTTTGTTCAACTCGGGTAAGTTTGACGCTAGTTATAGTTAAACAAACAACAAGCACACAAACTTTTCAAAGTTGAAGACACGTTTTCCTAGACGCGACTTAAGCGATAGTCGGCCAGAGGCTATCGCAGATCTGAGTTTGCATATTAAAAGTCGCTCAGCTAGGAAAACGGTAAAATCCACTCAAAAAAGGAGTCCTCAGCGATAGTCGCTGGACGACTCTTGTAGGAGTCGCGCCTTGGAAAATAAAGCGTAAGTCTCTGAAACTACGCTCGTTCAATAAAATATGTAACTCGTTGACATAATTAGTGCACTTAATTTAAAGTTATCTCTAAATTAACGATTAGAATTGTTTAACAGACTTTCACCTTTAACTTCATCTGTTAATAACACATTTAAGATCAATTCTTATTGCCTTTCCAGGCTACTGGCAGACGACCTACAACTACAGAATTGATCATTTAAAAATTTGATAGAAAACAGAAAATGCCACTTTTACACTTCCAACTTTTTCCTGAAATGAACTGGCCAGAACCATCCTACCAAACTATTCTATTCGCAAATCTGTGACGGTCCGGGCAAGCATTAACGTGAAATTTAAAAAGCATTATTATCGATTTGGCTGGAAAGACAGTGTGAAAAAAAGCCGGATATTTGGTTCACGTTGTTACAAATTATAGAGTATAAAGTTAAGATTTAAATAGGTATTAAAACTTACTGTTATTATTAATTTGCTGGAGTTATGGAAATTTTGTCAGTATATAATTTAACACGCTCTTTGATGAAGTCTTTACACTAAGTAATGTTACAGCAATTTTATAGTTTCAACTTTTTGGAACGAAGTTCCTTATGGCACGTTCTGGAGCCCGAGAGTGAATCCGAAATAATCGACCAAAATCACCGTCACAAAATCAATTTCATGAAATCACCGTCACACAAAATCCGTCACGAAATCTACAGATAACGATAACTTGAGTAAAAGATCACCGAGTTAGATGAAATTTGGTACACATGTTCATTTTACCAGTGCCC